>JAUJYP020000372.1:0-142977 GCA_030674075.2 Linum usitatissimum | reverse complement strand
AGAATTCAACACGTAAGTCTATCTAATCACCGCATCTAGTGATGTGACCCTATGGTCCGCATGAATATACCCAAGATCACCACCCGTAATAAAGGTGGACAACCTCACCATTGATAAGACCATGAAACCACCAAAAGATTCGTGTGAGCAAGCATTTGTAGGCATACTCTACACTCCCCTACCAATCTTAATATCACTTGAGGGATTGCAAATCCGGGTGGTCGACCAACACATAATCCGCATAAGTACACTAAATTAGCATATCCCGTCCTAACATGGACGATGAATCACACACCATACGCTAAAGGACAATAGCTTTTGCTCGAAACTTATTAGTTGCATATACGAGATCACACGATCTATAATCCGAAAGCCGTAGCTCTAATGACATCAACACATTTATACAAGAGATCACACACTACCGTACTATGAAACCTCACCCTAGGAGTCTTGGTCGAACCACCGGTTTAACACGGAGTCCACCTAAGGGTGCAAGTTGAACCAACCTCGACTCAAGACCTTTGATAAATCCAATAAACAAGCATTAAAAACCGAACTGGAATACTTTAAATAAATTGACCAATAATGATCTTGCAAACCCTAATGAAAATAAAACAAAAAGCCGATACAACTCAGCTCTCGTAAATACATCGAAAATGGATATCATCCGATATGAAAACCCCTACCAACTCTCTCTCCACCCTCGGGCCCAAGACATCGTGGATCGAAATACAGAGAAACACAAGGGTAAATATGTCTTATGGGGTTAGAGATAAGCACCGATTGGCTATCTAGACTCGTGTAGAATTGAGATTGTGCCGAGAATTCAACACGGAAGTCTATCTAATCACCGCATCTAAAGGATGTGACCCTATGGTCCGTATAGGAATATACCTAGCATCACCACCCGTAACAAAGGTGGACAACCTCACCATTGATAAGACCATGAAACCACCCGAAAAGATTCGTGTGAGCGCATTTGTAGGCATACTCTACACTCCCTACCGAATCTTAATATCACTTGAGGGATTGCGAAATCCGGGGTGGTCGACCAACACATAATCCGCATAAGTACACTAAATTAGCATATCCCGTCCTAACATGGACGATGAATCACACACCATGCTTAAAGGACAATAGCTTTTGCTCGAAACTTATTAGTTGCATATACGTAGATCACACGATCTATAATCCGAAAGCCGTAGCTCTAATGACATCAACACATTTATACAAGAGATCACACACTACCGTACTATGAAACCTCACCCTAGGAGTCTTGGTCGAACCACCGGTTTAACACGGGAGTCCACCTAAGGGTGCAAGTTGAACCAACCTCGACTCAAGACCTTTGATAAATCCAATAAACAAGCATTAAAAACCGAACCGGAATACTTTAAATAAATTGACCAATAATGATCTTGCAAACCCTAATGAAAATAAAACAAAAGTGCATACAACTCAGCTCGTAAATACATCGATAATGGATATCATCCGATATGAAAACCCCGACCAACTCTCTCTCCACCCTCGCTCCCAAGTACCCGTGACCGAAATACGTAGAAACACAAGGGTAAATATGTCTTATGGGGTTAGAGATAAGCACCGATTGGCTATCTAGACTCGTGTAGAATTGAGATTGTGCCGAGAATTCAACACGGAAGTCTATCTAATCACCGCATCTAGTGATGTGACCCTATGGTCCGTATAGGAATATACCTAGCATCACCACCCGTAATAGTGTGGACAACCTCACCATTGATAAGACCATGAAACCACCCGAAAAGATTCGTGTGAGCAGCATTTGTAGGCATACTCTACACTCCCTACCGTAATCTTAATATCACTTGAGGGATTGCGAAATCCGGGGGTGGTCGACCAACACATAATCAGCATAAGTACACTAAATTAGCATATCCTGTCCTAACATGGACGATGAATCACACACCACAGTTTAAAGGACAATAGCTTTTGCTCGAAACTTATTAGTTGCATATACAGAGATCACACGATCTATAATCTGAAAGCCGTAGCTCTAATGACATCAACACATTTATACAGTAGATCACACACTACTGTACTATGAAACCTCACCCTAGGAGTCTTGGTCGAACCACTGGTTTAACACGGAGTCCACCTAAGGGTGCAAGTTGAACCAACCTCGACTCAAGACCTTTGATAAATCCAATAAACAAGCATTAAAAACCGAACCGGAATACTTTAAATAAATTGACCAATAATGATCTTGCAATCCCTAATGAAAATAAAACAAAAGCGTATACAACCCAGCTAGAAATACATCGAAAATGGATATCATCTGATATGAAAACCCCTACCAACTCTCTCTCCACCCTCAGTTCCAGTACCCGTGACTGAAATACAGAGAAACACAAGGGTAAATATGTCTTATGGGGTTAGAGATAAGCACTGATTGGCTATCTAGACTCGTGTAGAATTGAGATTGTGCTGAGAATTCAACACGGAAGTCTATCTAATCACCGCATCTAGTGATGTGACCCTATGGTCCGTATAGGAATATACCTAGCATCACCACCCGTAATAGTGTGGACAACCTCACCATTGATAAGACCATGAAACCACCTCGAAAAGATTCGTGTGAGCAAAGCATTTGTAGGCATACTCTACACTCCCTACCGGAATCTTAATATCACTTGAGGGATTGCGAAATCCGGGGTGGTCGACCAACACATAATCCGCATAAGTACACTAAATTAGCATATCCCGTCCTAACATGGACGATGAATCACACACCACGCTTTAAAGGACAATAGCTTTTGCTCGAAACTTATTAGTTGCATATACAGAGATCACACGATCTATAATCTGAAAGCCGTAGCTCTAATGACATCAACACATTTATACAGTAGATCACACACTACTGTACTATGAAACCTCACCCTAGGAGTCTTGGTCGAACCACCGGTTTAACACGGAGTCCACCTAAGGGTGCAAGTTGAACCAACCTCGACTCAAGACCTTTGATAAATCCAATAAACAAGCATTAAAAACCGAACTGGAATACTTTAAATAAATTGACCAATAATGATCTTGCAATCCCTAATGAAAATAAAACAAAAGCATATACAACTCAGCTCGAAATACATCGATAATGGATATCATCCGATATCAAAACCCCGACCAACTCTCTCTCCACCCTCGCTCCAAAAGACCCGTGATCGAAATACAGAGAAACACAAGGGTAAATATGTCTTATGGGGTTAGAGATAAGCACCGATTGGCTATCTAGACTCGTGTAGAATTGAGATTGTGCCGAGAATTCAACACGGAAGTCTATCTAATCACCGCATCTAGTGATGTGACCCTATGGTCCGTATAGGAATATACCTAGCATCACCCACCCGTAATAGTGTGGACAACCTCACCATTGATAAGACCATGAAACCACCTCGAAAAGATTCGTGTGAGCAGCATTTGTAGGCATACTCTACACTCCCTACCAGAATCTTAATATCACTTGAGGGATTGCGAAATCCGGGGGTGGTCGACCAACACATAATCCGCATAAGTACACTAAATTAGCATATCCTGTCCTAACATGGACGATGAATCACACACCACAGTTTAAAGGACAATAGCTTTTGCTCGAAACTTATTAGTTGCATATACAGAGATCACACGATCTATAATCTGAAAGCCGTAGCTCTAATGACATCAACACATTTATACAGTAGATCACACACTACTGTACTATGAAACCTCACCCTAGGAGTCTTGGTCGAACCACTGGTTTAACACGGGAGTCCACCTAAGGGTGCAAGTTGAACCAACCTCGACTCAAGACCTTTGATAAATCCAATAAACAAGCATTAAAAACTGAACTGGAATACTTTAAATAAATTGACCAATAATGATCTTGCAATCCCTAATGAAAATAAAACAAAAGCAGATACAACTCAGTTCATAAATACATCGATAATGGATATCATCCGATATCAAAACCCCGACCAACTCTCTCCACCCTCGCTCCAAAGACCCGTGATCGAAATACAGAGAAACACAAGGGTAAATATGTCTTATGGGGTTAGAGATAAGCACCGATTGGCTATCTAGACTCGTGTAGAATTGAGATTGTGCCGAGAATTCAACACGGAAGTCTATCTAATCACCGCATCTAGTGATGTGACCCTATGGTCCGTATAGGAATATACCTAGCATCACCACCCGTAACACTGTGGACAACCTCACCATTGATAAGACCATGAAACCACCCGAAAAGATTCGTGTGAGCAGCATTTGTAGGCATACTCTACACTCCCTACCGTAATCTTAATATCACTTGAGGGATTGCGAAATCCGGGGGTGGTCGACCAACACATAATCCGCATAAGTACACTAAATTAGCATATCCTGTCCTAACATGGACGATGAATCACACACCACAGTTTAAAGGACAATAGCTTTTGCTCGAAACTTATTAGTTGCATATACAGAGATCACACGATCTATAATCTGAAAGCCGTAGCTCTAATGACATCAACACATTTATACAGTAGATCACACACTACTGTACTATGAAACCTCACCCTAGGAGTCTTGGTCGAACCACTGGTTTAACACGGGAGTCCACCTAAGGGTGCAAGTTGAACCAACCTCGACTCAAGACCTTTGATAAATCCAATAAACAAGCATTAAAAACCGAACCGGAATACTTTAAATAAATTGACCAATAATGATCTTGCAATCCCTAATGAAAATAAAACAAAAGCAGTATACAACTCAGCTCGTAAATACATCGATAATGGATATCATCCGATATCAAAACCCCGACCAACTCTCTCTCCACCCTCAGCTTCCAAGACCCGTGATCGAAATACAGAGAAACACAAGGGTAAATATGTCTTATGGGGTTAGAGATAAGCACCGATTGGCTATCTAGACTCGTGTAGAATTGAGATTGTGCCGAGAATTCAACACGGAAGTCTATCTAATCACCGCATCTAGTGATGTGACCCTATGGTCCGTATAGGAATATACCTAGCATCACCACCCGTAATACTGTGGACAACCTCACCATTGATAAGACCATGAAACCACCCGAAAAGATTCGTGTGAGCAAGCATTTGTAGGCATACTCTACACTCCCTACCGTAATCTTAATATCACTTGAGGGATTGCGAAATCCGGGGGTGGTCGACCAACACATAATCCGCATAAGTACACTAAATTAGCATATCCTGTCCTAACATGGACGATGAATCACAAACCACAGTTTAAAGGACAATAGCTTTTGCTCGAAACTTATTAGTTGCATATACATAGATCACACGATCTATAATCTGAAAGCCGTAGCTCTAATGACATCAACACATTTATACAGTAGATCACACACTACTGTACTATGAAACCTCACCCTAGGAGTCTTGGTCGAACCACTGGTTTAACGCGGAGTCCACCTAAGGGTGCAAGTTGAACCAACCTCGACTCAAGACCTTTGATAAATCCAATAAACAAGCATTAAAAACCGAACCGGAATACTTTAAATAAATTGACCAATAATGATCTTGCAATCCCTAATGAAAATAAAACAAAAGCATATACAACTCAGCTCAGAAATACATCGATAATGGATATCATCCGATATCAAAACCCCGACCAACTCTCTCTCCACCCTCGCTCCAAGCACCCGTGATCGAAATACAGAGAAACACAAGGGTAAATATGTCTTATGGGGTTAGAGATAAGCACCGATTGGCTATCTAGACTCGTGTAGAATTGAGATTGTGCCGAGAATTCAACACGGAAGTCTATCTAATCACCGCATCTAGTGATGTGACCCTATGGTCCGTATAGGAATATACCTAGCATCACCACCCGTAATAGTGTGGACAACCTCACCATTGATAAGACCATGAAACCACCTCGAAAAGATTCGTGTGAGCAAGCATTTGTAGGCATACTCTACACTCCCTACCAAAATCTTAATATCACTTGAGGGATTGCGAAATCCGGGGGTGGTCGACCAACACATAATCCGCATAAGTACACTAAATTAGCATATCCTGTCCTAACATGGACGATGAATCACACACCACAGTTTAAAGGACAATAGCTTTTGCTCGAAACTTATTAGTTGCATATACAGAGATCACACGATCTATAATCTGAAAGCCGTAGCTCTAATGACATCAACACATTTATACAGTAGATCACACACTACTGTACTATGAAACCTCACCCTAGGAGTCTTGGTCGAACCACTGGTTTAACACGGGAGTCCACCTAAGGGTGCAAGTTGAACCAACCTCGACTCAAGACCTTTGATAAATCCAATAAACAAGCATTAAAAACCGAACCGGAATACTTTAAATAAATTGACCAATAATGATCTTGCAATCCCTAATGAAAATAAAACAAAAGCAGATACAACTCAGCTCGTAAATACATCGATAATGGATATCATCTGATATGAAAACCCCTACCAACTCTCTCTCCACCCTCAGTTCTAGTACCCGTGACTGAAATACAGAGAAACACAAGGGTAAATATGTCTTATGGGGTTAGAGATAAGCACTGATTGGCTATCTAGACTCGTGTAGAATTGAGATTGTGCTGAGAATTCAACACGGAAGTCTATCTAATCACTGCATCTAGTGATGTGACCCTATGGTCCGTATAGGAATATACCTAGCATCACCACCCGTAATAGTGTGGACAACCTCACCATTGATAAGACCATGAAACCACCTCGAAAAGATTCGTGTGAGCAAGCATTTGTAGGCATACTCTACACTCCCTACCAGAATCTTAATATCACTTGAGGGATTGCGAAATCCGGGGTGGTCGACCAACACATAATCCGCATAAGTACACTAAATTAGCATATCCCGTCCTAACATGGACGATGAATCACACACCACGCTTTAAAGGACAATAGCTTTTGCTCGAAACTTATTAGTTGCATATACAGAGATCACACGATCTATAATCTGAAAGCCGTAGCTCTAATGACATCAACACATTTATACAGTAGATCACACACTACTGTACTATGAAACCTCACCCTAGGAGTCTTGGTCGAACCACTGGTTTAACACGGGAGTCCACCTAAGGGTGCAAGTTGAACCAACCTCGACTCAAGACCTTTGATAAATCCAATAAACAAGCATTAAAAACTGAACTGGAATACTTTAAATAAATTGACCAATAATGATCTTGCAATCCCTAATGAAAATAAAACAAAAGCAGTATACAACTCAGCTCGAAATACATCGATAATGGATATCATCCGATATCAAAACCCCGACCAACTCTCTCTCCACCCTCGCTCCAAGCACCCGTGATCGAAATACAGAGAAACACAAGGGTAAATATGTCTTATGGGGTTAGAGATAAGCACCGATTGGCTATCTAGACTCGTGTAGAATTGAGATTGTGCCGAGAATTCAACACGGAAGTCTATCTAATCACCGCATCTAGTGATGTGACCCTATGGTCCGTATAGGAATATACCTAGCATCACCCACCCGTAATAGTGTGGACAACCTCACCATTGATAAGACCATGAAACCACCCGAAAAGATTCGTGTGAGCAAGCATTTGTAGGCATACTCTACACTCCCTACCGTAATCTTAATATCACTTGAGGGATTGCGAAATCCGGGGGTGGTCGACCAACACATAATCCGCATAAGTACACTAAATTAGCATATCCTGTCCTAACATGGACGATGAATCACACACCACAGTTTAAAGGACAATAGCTTTTGCTCGAAACTTATTAGTTGCATATACAAAGATCACACGATCTATAATCTGAAAGCCGTAGCTCTAATGACATCAACACATTTATACAGTAGATCACACACTACTGTACTATGAAACCTCACCCTAGGAGTCTTGGTCGAACCACTGGTTTAACACGGAGTCCACCTAAGGGTGCAAGTTGAACCAACCTCGACTCAAGACCTTTGATAAATCCAATAAACAAGCATTAAAAACCGAACCGGAATACTTTAAATAAATTGACCAATAATGATCTTGCAATCCCTAATGAAAATAAAACAAAAGCATATACAACTCAGCTCAGAAATACATCGATAATGGATATCATCCGATATCAAAACCCCGACCAACTCTCTCTCCACCCTCGCCCCAAGACCGTGATCGAAATACAGAGAAACACAAGGGTAAATATGTCTTATGGGGTTAGAGATAAGCACTGATTGGCTATCTAGACTCGTGTAGAATTGAGATTGTGCTGAGAATTCAACACGGAAGTCTATCTAATCACTGCATCTAGTGATGTGACCCTATGGTCCGTATAGGAATATACCTAGCATCAGCCACCCGTAATAGTGTGGACAACCTCACCATTGATAAGACCATGAAACCACCTGAAAAGATTCGTGTGAGCAGCATTTGTAGGCATACTCTACACTCCCTACCAAAATCTTAATATCACTTGAGGGATTGCGAAATCCGGGGGTGGTCGACCAACACATAATCCGCATAAGTACACTAAATTAGCATATCCTGTCCTAACATGGACGATGAATCACACACCACGCTTTAAAGGACAATAGCTTTTGCTCGAAACTTATTAGTTGCATATACAGAGATCACACGATCTATAATCTGAAAGCCGTAGCTCTAATGACATCAACACATTTATACAGTAGATCACACACTACTGTACTATGAAACCTCACCCTAGAGTCTTGGTCGAACCACCGGTTTAACACGGAGTCCACCTAAGGGTGCAAGTTGAACCAACCTCGACTCAAGACCTTTGATAAATCCAATAAACAAGCATTAAAAACTGAACTGGAATACTTTAAATAAATTGACCAATAATGATCTTGCAATCCCTAATGAAAATAAAACAAAAGCAGATACAACTCAGCTCGTAAATACATCGATAATGGATATCATCCGATATCAAAACCCCGACCAACTCTCTCTCCACCCTCGCTTCCAAGACTGTGATCGAAATACAGAGAAACACAAGGGTAAATATGTCTTATGGGGTTAGAGATAAGCACCGATTGGCTATCTAGACTCGTGTAGAATTGAGATTGTGCCGAGAATTCAACACGGAAGTCTATCTAATCACCGCATCTAGTGATGTGACCCTATGGTCCGTATAGGAATATACCTAGCATCACCACCCGTAACAGTGTGGACAACCTCACCATTGATAAGACCATGAAACCACCAGAAAAGATTCGTGTGAGCAGCATTTGTAGGTATACTCTACACGTCCTACCAGAATCTGAATATCACTTAAGGGATTGCGAAATCCGGGGGTGGTCGACCAACACATAATCAGCATAAGTACACTAAATTAGCATATCCTGTCCTAACATGGACGATGAATCACACACCACAGTTTAAAGGACAATAGCTTTTGCTCGAAACTTATTAGTTGCATATACAGAGATCACACGATCTATAATCTGAAAGCCGTAGCTCTAATGACATCAACACATTTATACAGTAGATCACACACTACTGTACTATGAAACCTCACCCTAGGAGTCTTGGTCGAACCACTGGTTTAACACGGGAGTCCACCTAAGGGTGCAAGTTGAACCAACCTCGACTCAAGACCTTTGATAAATCCAATAAACAAGCATTAAAAACTGAACTGGAATACTTTAAATAAATTGACCAATAATGATCTTGCAATCCCTAATGAAAATAAAACAAAAGCAGATACAACTCCAGTTCAGAAATACATCGATAATGGATATCATCTGATATCAAAACCCCGACCAACTCTCTCTCCACCCTCACCCAAAGACCCGTGACTGAAATACAGAGAAACACAAGGGTAAATATGTCTTATGGGGTTAGAGATAAGCACTGATTGGCTATCTAGACTCGTGTAGAATTGAGATTGTGCCGAGAATTCAACACGGAAGTCTATCTAATCACTGCATCTAGTGATTTGACCCTATGGTCCGTATAGGAATATACCTAGCATCACCACCCGTAATAGTGTGGACAACCTCACCATTGATAAGACCATGAAACCACCCGAAAAGATTCGTGTGAGCAAAGATTTGTAGGCATACTCTACACTCCCTACCAGAATCTTAATATCACTTGAGGGATTGCGAAATCCGGGGTGGTCGACCAACACATAATCCGCATAAGTACACTAAATTAGCATATCCTGTCCTAACATGGACGATGAATCACACACCACAGTTTAAAGGACAATAGCTTTTGCTCGAAACTTATTAGTTGCATATACAGAGATCACACGATCTATAATCTGAAAGCCGTAGCTCTAATGACATCAACACATTTATACAGTAGATCACACACTACTGTACTATGAAACCTCACCCTAGGAGTCTTGGTCGAACCACCGGTTTAACACGGAGTCCACCTAAGGGTGCAAGTTGAACCAACCTCGACTCAAGACCTTTGATAAATCCAATAAACAAGCATTAAAAACCGAACCGGAATACTTTAAATAAATTGACCAATAATGATCTTGCAATCCCTAATGAAAATAAAACAAAAGCATATACAACTCAGCTCGTAAATACATCGATAATGGATATCATCCGATATCAAAACCCCGACCAACTCTCTCTCCACCCTCGCTCCAAGCACCCGTGGATCGAAATACAGAGAAACACAAGGGTAAATATGTCTTATGGGGTTAGAGATAAGCACCGATTGGCTATCTAGACTCGTGTAGAATTGAGATTGTGCCGAGAATTCAACACGGAAGTCTATCTAATCACCGCATCTAGTGATGTGACCCTATGGTCCGTATAGGAATATACCTAGCATCACCACCCGTAACAGTGTGGACAACCTCACCATTGATAAGACCATGAAACCACCTCGAAAAGATTCGTGTGAGCAAGATTTGTAGGCATACTCTACACGTCCCTACCGTAATCTTAATATCACTTGAGGGATTGCGAAATCCGGGGGTGGTCGACCAACACATAATCAGCATAAGTACACTAAATTAGCATATCCTGTCCTAACATGGACGATGAATCACACACCACAGTTTAAAGGACAATAGCTTTTGCTCGAAACTTATTAGTTGCATATACATAGATCACACGATCTATAATCTGAAAGCCGTAGCTCTAATGACATCAACACATTTATACAGTAGATCACACACTACTGTACTATGAAACCTCACCCTAGGAGTCTTGGTCGAACCACTGGTTTAACACGGGAGTCCACCTAAGGGTGCAAGTTGAACCAACCTCGACTCAAGACCTTTGATAAATCCAATAAACAAGCATTAAAAACTGAACTGGAATACTTTAAATAAATTGACCAATAATGATCTTGCAATCCCTAATGAAAATAAAACAAAAGCAGATACAACTGCAGCTTTCGTAAATACATCGATAATGGATATCATCCGATATCAAAACCCCGACCAACTCTCTCTCCACCCTCGCTCCAAAGACTCGTGACTGAAATACAGAGAAACACAAGGGTAAATATGTCTTATGGGGTTAGAGATAAGCACTGATTGGCTATCTAGACTCGTGTAGAATTGAGATTGTGCTGAGAATTCAACACGGAAGTCTATCTAATCACTGCATCTAGTGATGTGACCCTATGGTCCGTATAGGAATATACCTAGCATCAACCACCCGTAACACTGTGGACAACCTCACCATTGATAAGACCATGAAACCACCTGAAAAGATTCGTGTGAGCAAGCATTTGTAGGCATACTCTACACGTCCTACCGAATCCGAATATCACTTGAGGGATTGCGAAATCCGGGGGTGGTCGACCAACACATAATCATCAATAAGTACACTAAATTAGCATATCCTGTCCTAACATGGACGATGAATCACACACCACAGTTTAAAGGACAATAGCTTTTGCTCGAAACTTATTAGTTGCATATACAGAGATCACACGATCTATAATCTGAAAGCCGTAGCTCTAATGACATCAACACATTTATACAGTAGATCACACACTACTGTACTATGAAACCTCACCCTAGGAGTCTTGGTCGAACCACCGGTTTAACACGGAGTCCACCTAAGGGTGCAAGTTGAACCAACCTCGACTCAAGACCTTTGATAAATCCAATAAACAAGCATTAAAAACCGAACTGGAATACTTTAAATAAATTGACCAATAATGATCTTGCAATCCCTAATGAAAATAAAACAAAAGCAAGCATACAACTCAGCTCGGAAATACATCGATAATGGATATCATCTGATATCAAAACCCCGACCAACTCTCTCTCCACCCTCAGTTCCAATACCCGTGACTGAAATACAGAGAAACACAAGGGTAAATATGTCTTATGGGGTTAGAGATAAGCACTGATTGGCTATCTAGACTCGTGTAGAATTGAGATTGTGCTGAGAATTCAACACGGAAGTCTATCTAATCACCGCATCTAGTGATGTGACCCTATGGTCCGTATAGGAATATACCTAGCATCAGCCACCCGTAACACTATGGACAACCTCACCATTGATAAGACCATGAAACCACCAGAAAAGATTCGTGTGAGCAGCATTTGTAGGTATACTCTACACGTCCTACCAGAATCTGAATATCACTTGAGGGATTGCGAAATCCGGGGGTGGTCGACCAACACATAATCAGAATAAGTACACTAAATTAGCATATCCTGTCCTAACATGGACGATGAATCACACACCACAGTTTAAAGGACAATAGCTTTTGCTCGAAACTTATTAGTTGCATATACAGAGATCACACGATCTATAATCTGAAAGCCGTAGCTCTAATGACATCAACACATTTATACAGTAGATCACACACTACTGTACTATGAAACCTCACCCTAGGAGTCTTGGTCGAACCACTGGTTTAACACGGGAGTCCACCTAAGGGTGCAAGTTGAACCAACCTCGACTCAAGACCTTTGATAAATCCAATAAACAAGCATTAAAAACTGAACTGGAATACTTTAAATAAATTGACCAATAATGATCTTGCAATCCCTAATGAAAATAAAACAAAAGCAAGTATACAACTCCAGTTCAGAAATACATCGATAATGGATATCATCTGATATCAAAACCCCGACCAACTCTCTCTCCACCCTCACTTCCAGTACCCGTGACTGAAATACAGAGAAACACAAGGGTAAATATGTCTTATGGGGTTAGAGATAAGCACTGATTGGCTATCTAGACTCGTGTAGAATTGAGATTGTGCCGAGAATTCAACACGGAAGTCTATCTAATCACTGCATCTAGTGATGTGACCCTATGGTCCGTATAGGAATATACCTAGCATCACCACCCGTAACACTGTGGACAACCTCACCATTGATAAGACCATGAAACCACCAGAAAAGATTCGTGTGAGCAGCATTTGTAGGTATACTCTACACGTCCTACCAGAATCTGAATATCACTTGAGGGATTGCGAAATCCGGGGGTGGTCGACCAACACATAATCATCGCATAAGTACACTAAATTAGCATATCCTGTCCTAACATGGACGATGAATCACACACCACAGTTTAAAGGACAATAGCTTTTGCTCGAAACTTATTAGTTGCATATACAGAGATCACACGATCTATAATCTGAAAGCCGTAGCTCTAATGACATCAACACATTTATACAGTAGATCACACACTACTGTACTATGAAACCTCACCCTAGGAGTCTTGGTCGAACCACTGGTTTAACACGGAGTCCACCTAAGGGTGCAAGTTGAACCAACCTCGACTCAAGACCTTTGATAAATCCAATAAACAAGCATTAAAAACCGAACCGGAATACTTTAAATAAATTGACCAATAATGATCTTGCAATCCCTAATGAAAATAAAACAAAAGCGTATACAACTCAGCTCGTAAATACATCGATAATGGATATCATCCGATATCAAAACCCCGACCAACTCTCTCTCCACCCTCACTTCCAGTACCCGTGACTGAAATACAGAGAAACACAAGGGTAAATATGTCTTATGGGGTTAGAGATAAGCACTGATTGGCTATCTAGACTCGTGTAGAATTGAGATTGTGCCGAGAATTCAACACGGAAGTCTATCTAATCACTGCATCTAGTGATGTGACCCTATGGTCCGTATAGGAATATACCTAGCATCACCACCCGTAACACTGTGGACAACCTCACCATTGATAAGACCATGAAACCACCTGAAAAGATTCGTGTGAGCAAGCATTTGTAGGCATACTCTACACGTCCTACCGTAATCTGAATATCACTTGAGGGATTGCGAAATCCGGGGTGGTCGACCAACACATAATCATCATAAGTACACTAAATTAGCATATCCCGTCCTAACATGGACGATGAATCACACACCACAGCTTTAAAGGACAATAGCTTTTGCTCGAAACTTATTAGTTGCATATACGGAGATCACACGATCTATAATCCGAAAGCCGTAGCTCTAATGACATCAACACATTTATACAAGAGATCACACACTACCGTACTATGAAACCTCACCCTAGGAGTCTTGGTCGAACCACCGGTTTAACACGGAGTCCACCTAAGGGTGCAAGTTGAACCAACCTCGACTCAAGACCTTTGATAAATCCAATAAACAAGCATTAAAAACCGAACTGAATACTTTAAATAAATTGACCAATAATGATCTTGCAATCCCTAATGAAAATAAAACAAAAGCATATACAACTCCAGCTCGTAAATACATCGATAATGGATATCATCCGATATCAAAACCCCGACCAACTCTCTCTCCACCCTCGCCCAAGCACCTCGTGACCGAAATACAGAGAAACACAAGGGAAAATATGTCTTATGGGGTTAGAGATAAGCACTGATTGGCTATCTAGACTCGTGTAGAATTGAGATTGTGCTGAAAATTCAACACGGAAGTCTATCTAATCACTGCATCTAGTGATGTGACCCTATGGTCCGTTTAGGAATATACCTAGCGTCAGCCACCCGTAACACTATGGACAACCTCACCATTGATAAGACCATGAAACCACCAGAAAAGATTCGTGTGAGCAGCATTTGTAGGCATACTCTACAAGTCCTACCAGAATCTGAATATCACTTGAGGGATTGCGAAATCCGCGGGTGGTCGACAAACACATAATCAGAATAAGTACACTAAATTAGCATATCCTGTCCTAACATGGACGATGAATCACACACCACAGTTTAAAGGACAATAGCTTTTGCTCGAAACTTATTAGTTGCATATACCGAGATCACACGATCTATAATCTGAAAGCCGTAGCTCTAATGACATCAACACATTTATACAATAGATCACACACTACCGTACTATGAAACCTCACCCTAGGAGTCTTGGTCGAACCACCGGTTTAACACGGAGTCCACCTAAGGGTGCAAGTTGAACCAACCTCGACTCAAGACCTTTGATAAATCCAATAAACAAGCATTAAAAACCGAACTGGAATACTTTAAATAAATTGACCAATAATGATCTTGCAATCCCTAATGAAAATAAAACAAAAGCAGTATACAACTGCAGCTTCAAATACATCGATAATGGATATCATCTCGATATCAAAACCCCGACCAACTCTCTCTCCACCCTCGCTCCAAAGCATTCGTGACCGAAATACAGAGAAACACAAGGGTAAATATGTCTTATGGGGTTAGAGATAAGCACCGATTGGCTATCTAGACTCGTGTAGAATTGAGATTGTGCCGAGAATTCAACACGGAAGTCTATCTAATCACTGCATCTAGTGATGTGACCCTATGGTCCGTATAGGAATATACCTAGCATCAGCCACCCGTAACACTGTGGACAACCTCACCATTGATAAGACCATGAAACCACCTGAAAAGATTCGTGTGAGCAGCATTTGTAGGCATACTCTACACGTCCTACCAGAATCTGAATATCACTTGAGGGATTGCGAAATCCGGGGGTGGTCGACCAACACATAATCATCATAAGTACACTAAATTAGCATATCCCGTCCTAACATGGACGATGAATCACACACCACAGCTTTAAAGGACAATAGCTTTTGCTCGAAACTTATTAGTTGCATATACAGATCACACGATCTATAATCCGAAAGCCGTAGCTCTAATGACATCAACACATTTATACAAGAGATCACACACTACCGTACTATGAAACCTCACCCTAGGAGTCTTGGTCGAACCACCGGTTTAACACGGGAGTCCACCTAAGGGTGCAAGTTGAACCAACCTCGACTCAAGACCTTTGATAAATCCAATAAACAAGCATTAAAAACCGAACCGGAATACTTTAAATAAATTGACCAATAATGATCTTGCAATCCCTAATGAAAATAAAACAAAAGCGTACAACAACCAGCTCGTAAATACATCGATAATGGATATCATCCGATATCAAAACCCCGACCAACTCTCTCTCCACCCTCGCTCCGCACCCGTGACCGAAATACGTAGAAACACAAGGGTAAATATGTCTTATGGGGTTAGAGATAAGCACCGATTGGCTATCTAGACTCGTGTAGAATTGAGATTGTGCCGAGAATTCAACACGGAAGTCTATCTAATCACCGCATCTAGTGATGTGACCCTATGGTCCGTATAGGAATATACCTAGCATCACCACCCGTAACACTGTGGACAACCTCACCATTGATAAGACCATGAAACCACCCGAAAAGATTCGTGTGAGCAAGATTTGTAGGCATACTCTACACGTCCTACCAATCCGAATATCACTTGAGGGATTGCGAAATCCGGGGGTGGTCGACCAACACATAATCATCATAAGTACACTAAATTAGCATATCCTGTCCTAACATGGACGATGAATCACACACCACAGTTTAAAGGACAATAGCTTTTGCTCGAAACTTATTAGTTGCATATACAGAGATCACACGATCTATAATCTGAAAGCCGTAGCTCTAATGACATCAACACATTTATACAGTAGATCACACACTACTGTACTATGAAACCTCACCCTAGGAGTCTTGGTCGAACCACCGGTTTAACACGGAGTCCACCTAAGGGTGCAAGTTGAACCAACCTCGACTCAAGACCTTTGATAAATCCAATAAACAAGCATTAAAAACCGAACTGGAATACTTTAAATAAATTGACCAATAATGATCTTGCAATCCCTAATGAAAATAAAACAAAAGCAGATACAACTGCAGTTCAGAAATACATCGAAAATGGATATCATCTGATATGAAAACCCCTACCAACTCTCTCTCCACCCTCACCCAAGACTTCGTGATCGAAATACGTAGAAACACAAGGGAAAATATGTCTTATGGGGTTAGAGATAAGCACCGATTGGCTATCTAGACTCGTGTAGAATTGAGATTGTGCCGAGAATTCAACACGGAAGTCTATCTAATCACCGCATCTAGTGATGTGACCCTATGGTCCGTATAGGAATATACCTAGCATCACCACCCGTAACACTGTGGACAACCTCACCATTGATAAGACCATGAAACCACCAGAAAAGATTCGTGTGAGCAGCATTTGTAGGTATACTCTACACGTCCTACCAGAATCTGAATATCACTTGAGGGATTGCGAAATCCGGGGTGGTCGACCAACACATAATCATCATAAGTACACTAAATTAGCATATCCCGTCCTAACATGGACGATGAATCACACACCACAGCTTTAAAGGACAATAGCTTTTGCTCGAAACTTATTAGTTGCATATACCGAGATCACACGATGTATAATCCGAAAGCCGTAGCTCTAATGACATCAACACATTTATACAAGATCACACACTACCGTACTATGAAACCTCACCCTAGGAGTCTTGGTCGAACCACCGGTTTAACACGGGAGTCCACCTAAGGGTGCAAGTTGAACCAACCTCGACTCAAGACCTTTGATAAATCCAATAAACAAGCATTAAAAACCGAACCGGAATACTTTAAATAAATTGACCAATAATGATCTTGCAATCCCTAATGAAAATAAAACAAAAGCATATACAACTCCAGCTCGTAAATACATCGATAATGGATATCATCCGATATCAAAACCCCGACCAACTCTCTCTCCACCCTCGCCCAAAGCACTCGTGACTGAAATACAGAGAAACACAAGGGTAAATATGTCTTATGGGGTTAGAGATAAGCACTGATTGGCTATCTAGACTCGTGTAGAATTGAGATTGTGCTGAGAATTCAACACGGAAGTCTATCTAATCACCGCATCTAGTGATGTGACCCTATGGTCCGTATAGGAATATACCTAGCATCACCACCCGTAACACCGTGGACAACCTCACCATTGATAAGACCATGAAACCACCCGAAAAGATTCGTGTGAGCAGCATTTGTAGGCATACTCTACACGTCCTACCGTAATCCGAATATCACTTGAGGGATTGCGAAATCCGGGGGTGGTCGACCAACACATAATCAATAAGTACACTAAATTAGCATATCCCGTCCTAACATGGACGATGAATCACACACCACAGCTTAAAGGACAATAGCTTTTGCTCGAAACTTATTAGTTGCATATACGTAGATCACACGATCTATAATCCGAAAGCCGTAGCTCTAATGACATCAACACATTTATACAAGAGATCACACACTACCGTACTATGAAACCTCACCCTAGGAGTCTTGGTCGAACCACCGGTTTAACACGGAGTCCACCTAAGGGTGCAAGTTGAACCAACCTCGACTCAAGACCTTTGATAAATCCAATAAACAAGCATTAAAAACCGAACCGGAATACTTTAAATAAATTGACCAATAATGATCTTGCAATCCCTAATGAAAATAAAACAAAAGCATATACAACTCCAGCTCGTAAATACATCGATAATGGATATCATCCGATATCAAAACCCCGACCAACTCTCTCTCCACCCTCGCCCAAGCACCCGTGACTGAAATACAGAGAAACACAAGGGAAAATATGTCTTATGGGGTTAGAGATAAGCACTGATTGGCTATCTAGACTCGTGTAGAATTGAGATTGTGCTGAGAATTCAACACGGAAGTCTATCTAATCACTGCATCTAGTGATGTGACCCTATGGTCCGTATAGGAATATACCTAGCATCACCACCCGTAATAGTGTGGACAACCTCACCATTGATAAGACCATGAAACCACCTCGAAAAGATTCGTGTGAGCAAGCATTTGTAGGCATACTCTACACGCCCTACCAAAATCTTAATATCACTTGAGGGATTGCGAAATCCGGGGTGGTCGACCAACACATAATCAGCATAAGTACACTAAATTAGCATATCCCGTCCTAACATGGACGATGAATCACACACCACAGCTTTAAAGGACAATAGCTTTTGCTCGAAACTTATTAGTTGCATATACGAGATCACACGATCTATAATCCGAAAGCCGTAGCTCTAATGACATCAACACATTTATACAAAGAGATCACACACTACCGTACTATGAAACCTCACCCTAGAGTCTTGGTCGAACCACCGGTTTAACACGGAGTCCACCTAAGGGTGCAAGTTGAACCAACCTCGACTCAAGACCTTTGATAAATCCAATAAACAAGCATTAAAAACCGAACTGGAATACTTTAAATAAATTGACCAATAATGATCTTGCAATCCCTAATGAAAATAAAACAAAAGCAGATACAACTCAGCTCTAAATACATCGATAATGGATATCATCCGATATCAAAACCCCGACCAACTCTCTCTCCACCCTCGCTCCAAGCACCCGTGACCGAAATACGAGAAACACAAGGGAAAATATGTCTTATGGGGTTAGAGATAAGCACCGATTGGCTATCTAGACTCGTGTAGAATTGAGATTGTGCCGAGAATTCAACACGGAAGTCTATCTAATCACCGCATCTAGTGATGTGACCCTATGGTCCGTATAGGAATATACCTAGCATCACCCACCCGTAACACCGTGGACAACCTCACCATTGATAAGACCATGAAACCACCTCGAAAAGATTCGTGTGAGCAGCATTTGTAGGCATACTCTACACGTCCTACCGTAATCCGAATATCACTTGAGGGATTGCGAAATCCGGGGTGGTCGACCAACACATAATCATCATAAGTACACTAAATTAGCATATCCCGTCCTAACATGGACGATGAATCACACACCACGCTTTAAAGGACAATAGCTTTTGCTCGAAACTTATTAGTTGCATATACGTAGATCACACGATCTATAATCCGAAAGCCGTAGCTCTAATGACATCAACACATTTATACAAGTAGATCACACACTACCGTACTATGAAACCTCACCCTAGGAGTCTTGGTCGAACCACCGGTTTAACACGGAGTCCACCTAAGGGTGCAAGTTGAACCAACCTCGACTCAAGACCTTTGATAAATCCAATAAACAAGCATTAAAAACTGAACCGGAATACTTTAAATAAATTGACCAATAATGATCTTGCAATCCCTAATGAAAATAAAACAAAAGCGTATACAACTCCAGCTCCGAAATACATCGATAATGGATATCATCCGATATCAAAACCCCGACCAACTCTCTCTCCACCCTCGCTCCAAAAGATCCGTGACTGAAATACAGAGAAACACAAGGGTAAATATGTCTAATGGGGTTAGAGATAAGCACTGACTGGCTATCTAGACTCGTGTAGAATTGAGATTGTGCCGAGAATTCAACACGGAAGTCTATCTAATCACTGCATCTAGTGATGTGACCCTATGGTCCGTATAGGAATATACCTAGCATCACCACCCGTAACACTGTGGACAACCTCACCATTGATAAGACCATGAAACCACCTGAAAAGATTCGTGTGAGCAGCATTTGTAGGCATACTCTACACTTCCTACCAGAATCTTAATATCACTTGAGGGATTGCGAAATCCGGGGGTGGTCGACCAACACATAATCCGCATAAGTACACTAAATTAGCATATCCCGTCCTAACATGGACGATGAATCACACACCACAAGCTTTAAAGGACAATAGCTTTTGCTCGAAACTTATTAGTTGCATATACAGATCACACGATCTATAATCCGAAAGCCGTAGCTCTAATGACATCAACACATTTATACAAGAGATCACACACTACCGTACTATGAAACCTCACCCTAGGAGTCTTGGTCGAACCACCGGTTTAACACGGAGTCCACCTAAGGGTGCAAGTTGAACCAACCTCGACTCAAGACCTTTGATAAATCCAATAAACAAGCATTAAAAACTGAACTGGAATACTTTAAATAAATTGACCAATAATGATCTTGCAAACCCTGATGAAAATAAAACAAAAGCATATACAACTCAGCTCGGAAATACATCGATAATGGATATCATCCGATATCAAAACCCCGACCAACTCTCTCTCCACCCTCGCTCCAAGCACTCGTGACTGAAATACAGAGAAACACAAGGGAAAATATGTCTTATGGGGTTAGAGATAAGCACCGATTGGCTATCTAGACTCGTGTAGAATTGAGATTGTGCTGAGAATTCAACACGGAAGTCTATCTAATCACTGCATCTAGTGATGTGACCCTATGGTCCGTATAGGAATATACCTAGCATCACCCACCCGTAACACCGTGGACAACCTCACCATTGATAAGACCATGAAACCACCTGAAAAGATTCGTGTGAGCAGCATTTGTAGGCATACTCTACACGTCCTACCGTAATCCGAATATCACTTGAGGGATTGCGAAATCCGGGGTGGTCGACCAACACATAATCATCATAAGTACACTAAATTAGCATATCCCGTCCTAACATGGACGATGAATCACACACCACACGCTTTAAAGGACAATAGCTTTTGCTCGAAACTTATTAGTTGCATATACAGAGATCACACGATCTATAATCTGAAAGCCGTAGCTCTAATGACATCAACACATTTATACAGTAGATCACACACTACTGTACTATGAAACCTCACCCTAGGAGTCTTGGTCGAACCACTGGTTTAACACGGAGTCCACCTAAGGGTGCAAGTTGAACCAACCTCGACTCAAGACCTTTGATAAATCCAATAAACAAGCATTAAAAACCGAACTGGAATACTTTAAATAAATTGACCAATAATGATCTTGCAATCCCTAATGAAAATAAAACAAAAGCAGATACAACTCAGCTCTCTAAATACATCGATAATGGATATCATCCGATATCAAAACCCCGACCAACTCTCTCTCCACCCTCGCTCCAAGTACTCGTGATCGAAATACAGAGAAACACAAGGGTAAATATGTCTTATGGGGTTAGAGATAAGCACCGATTGGCTATCTAGACTCGTGTAGAATTGAGATTGTGCTGAGAATTCAACACGGAAGTCTATCTAATCACCGCATCTAGTGATGTGACCCTATGGTCCGTATAGGAATATACCTAGCATCAGCCACCCGTAACACTATGGACAACCTCACCATTGATAAGACCATGAAACCACCTGAAAAGATTCGTGTGAGCAAAGCATTTGTAGGCATACTCTACACGTCCTACCGTAATCTTAATATCACTTGAGGGATTGCGAAATCCGGGGGTGGTCGACCAACACATAATCAGCATAAGTACACTAAATTAGCATATCCCGTCCTAACATGGACGATGAATCACACACCACGCTTTAAAGGACAATAGCTTTTGCTCGAAACTTATTAGTTGCATATACAGATCACACGATCTATAATCCGAAAGCCGTAGCTCTAATGACATCAACACATTTATACAAGAGATCACACACTACCGTACTATGAAACCTCACCCTAGGAGTCTTGGTCGAACCACCGGTTTAACACGGAGTCCACCTAAGGGTGCAAGTTGAACCAACCTCGACTCAAGACCTTTGATAAATCCAATAAACAAGCATTAAAAACTGAACTGGAATACTTTAAATATATTGACCAATAATGATCTTGCAATCCCTAATGAAAATAAAACAAAAGCATATACAACTCCAGCTTCGAAATACATCGAAAATGGATATCATCCGATATCAAAACCCCGACCAACTCTCTCTCCACCCTCGCTCCAAGCATTCGTGATCGAAATACAGAGAAACACAAGGGTAAATATGTCTTATGGGGTTAGAGATAAGCACCGATTGGCTATCTAGACTCGTGTAGAATTGAGATTGTGCCGAGAATTCAACACGGAAGTCTATCTAATCACCGCATCTAGTGATGTGACCCTATGGTCCGTATAGGAATATACCTAGCATCACCACCCGTAATAGTGTGGACAACCTCACCATTGATAAGACCATGAAACCACCTTAAAGATTCGTGTGAGCAAGCATTTGTAGGCATACTCTACACGTCCCTACCAAAATCCGAATATCACTTGAGGGATTGCGAAATCCGGGGGTGGTCGACCAACACATAATCATCATAAGTACACTAAATTAGCATATCATGTCCTAACATGGACGATGAATCACACACCACAGCTTTTTAAAGGACAATAGCTTTTGCTCGAAACTTATTAGTTGCATATACGTAGATCACACGATCTATAATCCGAAAGCCGTAGCTCTAATGACATCAACACATTTATACAAGAGATCACACACTACCGTACTATGAAACCTCACCCTAGAGTCTTGGTCGAACCACCGGTTTAACACGGAGTCCACCTAAGGGTGCAAGTTGAACCAACCTCGACTCAAGACCTTTGATAAATCCAATAAACAAGCATTAAAAACTGAACTGGAATACTTTAAATAAATTGACCAATAATGATCTTGCAATCCCTAATGAAAATAAAACAAAAGCAGATACAACTCAGTTCATAAATACATCGATAATGGATATCATCTGATATCAAAACCCCGACCAACTCTCTCTCCACACTCAGTTCCAAGACCCGTGACTGAAATACAGAGAAACACAAGGGAAAATATGTCTTATGGGGTTAGAGATAAGCACCGATTGGCTATCTAGACTCGTGTAGAATTGAGATTGTGCTGAGAATTCAACACGGAAGTCTATCTAATCACTGCATCTAGTGATGTGACCCTATGGTCCGTATAGGAATATACCTAGCATCAGCCACCCGTAACACTGTGGACAACCTCACCATTGATAAGACCATGAAACCACCTGAAAAGATTCGTGTGAGCAAGCATTTGTAGGCATACTCTACACTCCCTACCGAATCTTAATATCACTTGAGGGATTGCGAAATCCGGGGGTGGTCGACCAACACATAATCAGCATAAGTACACTAAATTAGCATATCCCGTCCTAACATGGACGATGAATCACAAACCACAGTTTAAAGGACAATAGCTTTTGCTCGAAACTTATTAGTTGCATATACATAGATCACACGATCTATAATCTGAAAGCCGTAGCTCTAATGACATCAACACATTTATACAGTAGATCACACACTACTGTACTATGAAACCTCACCCTAGGAGTCTTGGTCGAACCACTGGTTTAACGCGGAGTCCACCTAAGGGTGCAAGTTGAACCAACCTCGACTCAAGACCTTTGATAAATCCAATAAACAAGCATTAAAAACCGAACTTGAATACTTTAAATAAATTGACCAATAATGATCTTGCAATCCCTAATGAAAATAAAACAAAAGCAGATACAACTCAGCTCGAAATACATCGATAATGGATATCATCCGATATCAAAACCCCGACCAACTCTCTCTCCACCCTCGCTTCCAAGATCCGTGATCGAAATACAGAGAAACACAAGGGTAAATATGTCTTATGGGGTTAGAGATAAGCACCGATTGGCTATCTAGACTCGTGTAGAATTGAGATTGTGCCGAGAATTCAACACGGAAGTCTATCTAATCACCGCATCTAGTGATGTGACCCTATGGTCCGTATAGGAATATACCTAGCATCACCACCCGTAATAGTGTGGACAACCTCACCATTGATAAGACCATGAAACCACCTCGAAAAGATTCGTGTGAGCAGCATTTGTAGGCATACTCTACACGTCCCTACCGAAATCTTAATATCACTTGAGGGATTGCGAAATCCGGGGTGGTCGACCAACACATAATCCGCATAAGTACACTAAATTAGCATATCCCGTCCTAACATGGACGATGAATCACACACCACGCTTTAAAGGACAATAGCTTTTGCTCGAAACTTATTAGTTGCATATACAGAGATCACACGATCTATAATCTGAAAGCCGTAGCTCTAATGACATCAACACATTTATACAGTAGATCACACACTACTGTACTATGAAACCTCACCCTAGAGTCTTGGTCGAACCACCGGTTTAACACGGAGTCCACCTAAGGGTGCAAGTTGAACCAACCTCGACTCAAGACCTTTGATAAATCCAATAAACAAGCATTAAAAACCGAACTTGGAATACTTTAAATAAATTGACCAATAATGATCTTGCAATCCCTAATGAAAATAAAACAAAAGCATATACAACTCCAAGCTCGAAATACATCGATAATGGATATCATCCGATATCAAAACCCCGACCAACTCTCTCTCCACCCTCGCTCCAAAGACTCGTGATCGAAATACGTAGAAACACAAGGGTAAATATGTCTTATGGGGTTAGAGATAAGCACCGATTGGCTATCTAGACTCGTGTAGAATTGAGATTGTGCCGAGAATTCAACACGGAAGTCTATCTAATCACCGCATCTAGTGATGTGACCCTATGGTCCGTATAGGAATATACCTAGCATCACCACCCGTAATAGTGTGGACAACCTCACCATTGATAAGACCATGAAACCACCTCGAAAAGATTCGTGTGAGCAAGCATTTGTAGGCATACTCTACACTCCCTACCGAATCTTAATATCACTTGAGGGATTGCGAAATCCGGGGGTGGTCGACCAACACATAATCCGCATAAGTACACTAAATTAGCATATCCTGTCCTAACATGGACGATGAATCACACACCACAGTTTAAAGGACAATAGCTTTTGCTCGAAACTTATTAGTTGCATATACAGAGATCACACGATCTATAATCTGAAAGCCGTAGCTCTAATGACATCAACACATTTATACAGTAGATCACACACTACTGTACTATGAAACCTCACCCTAGGAGTCTTGGTCGAACCACCGGTTTAACACGGAGTCCACCTAAGGGTGCAAGTTGAACCAACCTCGACTCAAGACCTTTGATAAATCCAATAAACAAGCATTAAAAACCGAACCGGAATACTTTAAATAAATTGACCAATAATGATCTTGCAATCCCTAATGAAAATAAAACAAAAGCATATACAACTCAGCTCGTAAATACATCGAAAATGGATATCATCCGATATGAAAACCCCTACCAACTCTCTCTCCACCCTCGCTTCAAGTACCCGTGACTGAAATACAGAGAAACACAAGGGTAAATATGTCTTATGGGGTTAGAGATAAGCACTGATTGGCTATCTAGACTCGTGTAGAATTGAGATTGTGCTGAGAATTCAACACGGAAGTCTATCTAATCACTGCATCTAGTGATGTGACCCTATGGTCCGTATAGGAATATACCTAGCATCACCACCCGTAAAACTGTGGACAACCTCACCATTGATAAGACCATGAAACCACCCGAAAAGATTCGTGTGAGCAAGCATTTGTAGGCATACTCTACACTCCCTACCGTAATCTTAATATCACTTGAGGGATTGCGAAATCCGGGGTGGTCGACCAACACATAATCCGCATAAGTACACTAAATTAGCATATCCCGTCCTAACATGGACGATGAATCACACACCACAGCTTTAAAGGACAATAGCTTTTGCTCGAAACTTATTAGTTGCATATACAGATCACACGATCTATAATCCGAAAGCCGTAGCTCTAATGACATCAACACATTTATACAAGAGATCACACACTACCGTACTATGAAACCTCACCCTAGGAGTCTTGGTCGAACCACCGGTTTAACACGGAGTCCACCTAAGGGTGCAAGTTGAACCAACCTCGACTCAAGACCTTTGATAAATCCAATAAACAAGCATTAAAAACCGAACCGGAATACTTTAAATAAATTGACCAATAATGATCTTGCAATCCCTAATGAAAATAAAACAAAAGCATATAACCTCAGCTCGTAAATACATCGATAATGGATATCATCCGATATCAAAACCCCGACCAATTCTCTCTCCACCCTCGCCCCAAGCACTCCGTGATCGAAATACGAGAAACACAAGGGTAAATATGTCTTATGGGGTTAGAGATAAGCACCGATTGGCTATCTAGACTCGTGTAGAATTGAGATTGTGCCGAGAATTCAACACGGAAGTCTATCTAATCACCGCATCTAGTGATGTGACCCTATGGTCCGTATAGGAATATACCTAGCATCACCACCCGTAATAGTGTGGACAACCTCACCATTGATAAGACCATGAAACCACCTCGAAAAGATTCGTGTGAGCAAGCATTTGTAGGCATACTCTACACTCCCTACCGTAATCTTAATATCACTTGAGGGATTGCGAAATCCGGGGGTGGTCGACCAACACATAATCCGCATAAGTACACTAAATTAGCATATCCCGTCCTAACATGGACGATGAATCACACACCACAGTTTAAAGGACAATAGCTTTTGCTCGAAACTTATTAGTTGCATATACAGAGATCACACGATCTATAATCTGAAAGCCGTAGCTCTAATGACATCAACACATTTATACAGTAGATCACACACTACTGTACTATGAAACCTCACCCTAGGAGTCTTGGTCGAACCACTGGTTTAACACGGGAGTCCACCTAAGGGTGCAAGTTGAACCAACCTCGACTCAAGACCTTTGATAAATCCAATAAACAAGCATTAAAAACCGAACCGGAATACTTTAAATAAATTGACCAATAATGATCTTGCAATCCCTAATGAAAATAAAACAAAAGCATATACAACTCCAGCTTCTAAATACATCGAAAATGGATATCATCCGATATGAAAACCCCTACCAACTCTCTCTCCACCCTCGCCCAAGCACCCGTGATCGAAATACAGAGAAACACAAGGGTAAATATGTCTTATGGGGTTAGAGATAAGCACCGATTGGCTATCTAGACTCGTGTAGAATTGAGATTGTGCCGAGAATTCAACACGGAAGTCTATCTAATCACCGCATCTAGTGATGTGACCCTATGGTCCGTATAGGAATATACCTAGCATCACCACCCGTAATAGTGTGGACAACCTCACCATTGATAAGACCATGAAACCACCTCGAAAAGATTCGTGTGAGCAAGCATTTGTAGGCATACTCTACACTCCCTACCAAAATCTTAATATCACTTGAGGGATTGCGAAATCCGGGGGTGGTCGACCAACACATAATCCGCATAAGTACACTAAATTAGCATATCCTGTCCTAACATGGACGATGAATCACACACCACAGTTTAAAGGACAATAGCTTTTGCTCGAAACTTATTAGTTGCATATACAGAGATCACACGATCTATAATCTGAAAGCCGTAGCTCTAATGACATCAACACATTTATACAGTAGATCACACACTACTGTACTATGAAACCTCACCCTAGGAGTCTTGGTCGAACCACTGGTTTAACACGGAGTCCACCTAAGGGTGCAAGTTGAACCAACCTCGACTCAAGACCTTTGATAAATCCAATAAACAAGCATTAAAAACCGAACCGGAATACTTTAAATAAATTGACCAATAATGATCTTGCAAACCCTAATGAAAATAAAACAAAAGCAGTATACAACTCAGCTCGAAATACATCGAAAATGGATATCATCCGATATGAAAACCCCTACCAACTCTCTCTCCACCCTCGCCCAAAGACTCGTGATCGAAATACGTAGAAACACAAGGGTAAATATGTCTTATGGGGTTAGAGATAAGCACCGATTGGCTATCTAGACTCGTGTAGAATTGAGATTGTGCCGAGAATTCAACACGGAAGTCTATCTAATCACCGCATCTAGTGATGTGACCCTATGGTCCGTATAGGAATATACCTAGCATCACCACCCGTAATAGTGTGGACAACCTCACCATTGATAAGACCATGAAACCACCCGAAAAGATTCGTGTGAGCAGCATTTGTAGGCATACTCTACACTCCCTACCGTAATCTTAATATCACTTGAGGGATTGCGAAATCCGGGGGTGGTCGACCAACACATAATCCGCATAAGTACACTAAATTAGCATATCCTGTCCTAACATGGACGATGAATCACACACCACAGTTTAAAGGACAATAGCTTTTGCTCGAAACTTATTAGTTGCATATACAGAGATCACACGATCTATAATCTGAAAGCCGTAGCTCTAATGACATCAACACATTTATACAGTAGATCACACACTACTGTACTATGAAACCTCACCCTAGGAGTCTTGGTCGAACCACCGGTTTAACACGGAGTCCACCTAAGGGTGCAAGTTGAACCAACCTCGACTCAAGACCTTTGATAAATCCAATAAACAAGCATTAAAAACCGAACCGGAATACTTTAAATAAATTGACCAATAATGATCTTGCAATCCCTAATGAAAATAAAACAAAAGCATATACAACTCAGCTCGAAATACATCGATAATGGATATCATCTCGATATCAAAACCCCTACCAACTCTCTCTCCACCCTCGCTTCCAAAGCACCCGTGATCGAAATACAGAAACACAAGGGTAAATATGTCTTATGGGGTTAGAGATAAGCACCGATTGGCTATCTAGACTCGTGTAGAATTGAGATTGTGCCGAGAATTCAACACGGAAGTCTATCTAATCACCGCATCTAGTGATGTGACCCTATGGTCCGTATAGGAATATACCTAGCATCACCACCCGTAATAGTGTGGACAACCTCACCATTGATAAGACCATGAAACCACCTCGAAAAGATTCGTGTGAGCAAGCATTTGTAGGCATACTCTACACTCCCTACCAGAATCTTAATATCACTTGAGGGATTGCGAAATCCGGGGTGGTCGACCAACACATAATCCGCATAAGTACACTAAATTAGCATATCCTGTCCTAACATGGACGATGAATCACACACCACAGTTTAAAGGACAATAGCTTTTGCTCGAAACTTATTAGTTGCATATACAGAGATCACACGATCTATAATCTGAAAGCCGTAGCTCTAATGACATCAACACATTTATACAGTAGATCACACACTACTGTACTATGAAACCTCACCCTAGGAGTCTTGGTCGAACCACCGGTTTAACACGGAGTCCACCTAAGGGTGCAAGTTGAACCAACCTCGACTCAAGACCTTTGATAAATCCAATAAACAAGCATTAAAAACTGAACTGGAATACTTTAAATAAATTGACCAATAATGATCTTGCAATCCCTAATGAAAATAAAACAAAAGCATATACAACTCAGCTCTCAAAATACATCGAAAATGGATATCATCCGATATGAAAACCCCTACCAACTCTCTCTCCACCCTCGCCCAAAGACCCGTGACTCGAAATACAGAAACACAAGGGTAAATATGTCTTATGGGGTTAGAGATAAGCACCGATTGGCTATCTAGACTCGTGTAGAATTGAGATTGTGCCGAGAATTCAACACGGAAGTCTATCTAATCACCGCATCTAGTGATGTGACCCTATGGTCCGTATAGGAATATACCTAGCATCACCACCCGTAATAGTGTGGACAACCTCACCATTGATAAGACCATGAAACCACCTGAAAAGATTCGTGTGAGCAGCATTTGTAGGCATACTCTACACTCCCTACCAGAATCTTAATATCACTTGAGGGATTGCGAAATCCGGGGGTGGTCGACCAACACATAATCCGCATAAGTACACTAAATTAGCATATCCTGTCCTAACATGGACGATGAATCACACACCACAGTTTAAAGGACAATAGCTTTTGCTCGAAACTTATTAGTTGCATATACAAAGATCACACGATCTATAATCTGAAAGCCGTAGCTCTAATGACATCAACACATTTATACAGTAGATCACACACTACTGTACTATGAAACCTCACCCTAGGAGTCTCGGTCGAACCACCGGTTTAACACGGAGTCCACCTAAGGGTGCAAGTTGAACCAACCTCGACTCAAGACCTTTGATAAATCCAATAAACAAGCATTAAAAACCGAACCGGAATACTTTAAATAAATTGACCAATAATGATCTTGCAATCCCTAATGAAAATAAAACAAAAGCATATACAACTCGCAGTCGAAATACATCGAAAATGGATATCATCTGATATGAAAACCCCTACCAACTCTCTCTCCACCCTCAGTTCCAGTACCCGTGACTGAAATACAGAGAAACACAAGGGTAAATATGTCTTATGGGGTTAGAGATAAGCACTGATTGGCTATCTAGACTCGTGTAGAATTGAGATTGTGCTGAGAATTCAACACGGAAGTCTATCTAATCACTGCATCTAGTGATGTGACCCTATGGTCCGTATAGGAATATACCTAGCATCAGCCACCCGTAACAGTGTGGACAACCTCACCATTGATAAGACCATGAAACCACCTGAAAAGATTCGTGTGAGCAAGCATTTGTAGGCATACTCTACACGTCCTACCGTAATCCGAATATCACTTGAGGGATTGCGAAATCCGGGGGTGGTCGACCAACATATAATCATCATAAGTACACTAAATTAGCATATCCTGTCCTAACATGGACGATGAATCACACACCACAGTTTAAAGGACAATAGCTTTTGCTCGAAACTTATTAGTTGCATATACAGAGATCACACGATCTATAATCTGAAAGCCGTAGCTCTAATGACATCAACACATTTATACAGTAGATCACACACTACTGTACTATGAAACCTCACCCTAGGAGTCTTGGTCGAACCACTGGTTTAACATTGAGTCCACCTAAGGGTGCAAGTTGAACCAACCTCGACTCAAGACCTTTGATAAATCCAATAAACAAGCATTAAAAACTGAACTGGAATACTTTAAATAAATTAACCAATAATGATCGTGGAATCCCTATTGAAAATAAAACAAAAGTAGATACAACTCAGTTCAAAAATACATCGATAATGGATATCATCTAATATCAAAACCCTGACCAACTCTCTCTCCACCCTCGCTCCAAAGACATCGTTGACCGAAATACGAGAAACACAAGGGAAATATGTCTTATGGGGTTAGAGATAAGCCCCGATTGGCTATCTATACTCGTGTAGAATTGAGATTGTGCTGAGAATTCAACACGAAAGTCTATCTAATCACTGCATCTAGTGATGTGACCCTATGCTCCGTATAGGAATATACCTAGCATCAGAGACCCGTAACACTGTGGACAACCTCACCGTTGATAACACCATGAAACCACCTGAAAAGATTTGTGTGAGCATCATTTGTAGGCATACTCTACACATCCTACCAGAATCTGAATATCACTTGAGGGATTGCAAAATCCGGGGGTGGTCGACCAACACATAATCATTGTAAGTACACTAAATTAGCATCTCCTGTCCTAACATGGACGATGAATCACACGCAACAGTTTAAAGGACAATAGGTTTTGCTCAAAACTTATTAGTTGCATATACCTCATCACACGATCTATAATCTGAAAGTCGTAGCTCTAATGACATCAACACATTTATACAGTAGATCACACACGATTGTACTATGAAACCTCACCCTAGGAGTCTTGGTCGAACCACTGGTTTAACACTGGAGTCCACCTCAGGGTGCAAGTTGAACCAACCTCAACTCAAGACCTTTGATAAATCCAATAAACAAGCATTAAAAACTAAACTGGAATACTTTAAATAAATTAACCAATAATGATCTTGGAATCCCTAATGAAAATAAAACAAAAGCATATACAACTACAGTTAAAAAATACATCGATAATGGATATCATCTGATATCAAAACCCTGACCAACTCTCTCTCCACCCTTAGTTCCAGTACCGTTGACTAAATATAGAGAAACACAAGGGAAAAATGTCTTATGGGGTTAGAGATAAGGACTGATTGGCTATCTAGACTCTGTAGAATTGAGATTGTGCTGAGAATTCAACACGGAAGTCTATCTAATCACTGCATCTAGTGATGTGACCCTATGGTCCGTATAGGAATATACCTAGCATCAGCCACTCGTAACACTATGGACAACCTCACCATTGATAAGACCATGAAACCACCTCGAAAAGATTCGTGTGAGCAAGATTTGTAGGCATACTCTACACGTCCTACCGAATCCGAATATCACTTGAGGGATTGCGAAATCCGGGGGTGGTCGACCAACACATAATCATCATAAGTACACTAAAGTAGCATCTCCCCGTCCTAACATGGACGATGAATCACACGCCACGCTTTAAAGGACAATAGCTTTTCCTCGAAACTTATTAGTTGCATATACAGAGATCACACGATCTATAATCTGAAAGCCGTAGCTCTAATGACATCAACACATTTATACAGTAGATCACACACTACTGTACTATGAAACCTCACCCTAGGAGTCTTGGTCGAACCACTGGTTTAACATTGGAGTCCACCTTAGGGTGCAAGTTGAACCAACCTCGACTCAAGACCTTTGATAAATCCAATAAACAAGCATTAAAAACTAAACTCGAATACTTTAAATAAATTGACCAATAATGATCTTGGAATCCCTATTGAAAATAAAACAAAAGCAGATACAACTGCAGTTCAAAAATACATCAATAATGGATATCATCTAATATCAAAACCCTGACCAACTCTCTCTCCACCCTCAGTTCCAGTACCGTTGACTAAATATAGAGAAACACAAGGGAAAAACGTCTTATGGGGTTAGAGATAAGCACTGATTGGCTATCTATACTCGTGTAGAATTGAGATTGTGCTGAGAATTCAACACGGAAGTCTATTTAATCACTGCATCTAGTGATGTGACCCTATGGTCCGTATAGGAATATACCTCGCATCACCACTCGTAACAGGTGGACAACCTCACCGTTGATAAGACCATGAAACCACCCGAAAAGATTCGTGTGAGCATCATTTGTAGGCATACTCTACACATCCTACCAATCCGAATATCACTTGAGGGATTGCAAAATCCGGGGGTGGTCGACCAACACATAATCATCGTAAGTACACTAAATTAGCATCTCCCCGTCCTAACATGGACGATGAATCACACGCAATGCTTTAAAGGACAATAGGTTTTGCTCAAAACTTATTAGTTGCATATACCTCATCACACGATCTATAATCTGAAAGTCGTAGCTCTAATGACATCAACACATTTATACAGTAGATCACACACGATTGTACTATGAAACCTCACCCTAGGAGTCTTGGTCGAACCACCGGTTTAACACTGGAGTCCACCTCAGTGGTGCAAGTTGAACCAACCTCAACTCAAGACCTTTGATAAATCCAATAAACAAGCATTAAAAACTAAACTGGAATACTTTAAATAAATTAACCAATAATGATCTTGGAATCCCTAATGAAAATAAAACAAAAGCATATACAACTACAGTTAAAAAATACATCGATAATGGATATCATCTGATATCAAAACCCTGACCAACTCTCTCTCCACCCTTAGTTCCAAAGCCGTTGACTAAATATAGAGAAACACAAGGGAAAAATGTCTTATGGGGTTAGAGATAAGGACTGATTGGCTATCTAGACTCTGTAGAATTGAGATTGTGCTGAGAATTCAACACGGAAGTCTATCTAATCACTGCATCTAGTGATGTGACCCTATGGTCCGTATAGGAATATACCTAGCATCAGCCACCCGTAACACTATGGAAAACCTCACCATTGATAAGACCATGAAACCACCTGAAAAGATTCGTGTGAGCAGCATTTGTAGGCATACTCTACACGTCCTACCAGAATCTGAATATCACTTGAGGGATTGCGAAATCCGGGGGTGGTCGACCAACACATAATCATCATAAGTACACTAAAGTAGCATCTCCTGTCCTAACATGGACGATGAATCACACGCCACAGTTTAAAGGACAATAGCTTTTCCTCGAAACTTATTAGTTGCATATACAGAGATCACACGATCTATAATCTGAAAGCCGTAGCTCTAATGACATCAACACATTTATACAGTAGATCACACACTACTGTACTATGAAACCTCACCCTAGGAGTCTTGGTCGAACCACTGGTTTAACATTGGAGTCCACCTTAGGGTGCAAGTTGAACCAACCTCGACTCAAGACCTTTGATAAATCCAATAAACAAGCATTAAAAACTAAACTCGAATACTTTAAATAAATTGACCAATAATGATCTTGGAATCCCTATTGAAAATAAAACAAAAGCGTATACAACTACAGCTCAAAAATACATCAATAATGGATATCATCTAATATCAAAACCCTGACCAACTCTCTCTCCACCCTCAGTTCCAGTACCGTTGACTAAATACAGAGAAACACAAGGGAAAATGTCTTATGGGGTTAGCGATAAGCCCTGATTGGCTATCTATACTCGTGTAGAATTGAGATTGTGCTGAGAATTCAACACGGAAGTCTATCTAATCACTGCATCTAGTGAGGTGACCCTATGCTCCGTATAGGAATATACCTAGCATCACCACCCGTAACAGTAGGTGGGACAACCTCATCGTTGATAAGACCATGAAACCACCCCAAAAGATTCGTGTGAGCAAGCATTTGTAGGCATACTCTACACATCCTACCAGAATCCGAATATCACTTGAGGGATTGCAACATCCGGGGTGGTCGACCAACACATAATCATTGTAAGTACACTAAATTAGCATCTCCTCGTCCTAACATGGACGATGAATCACACGCAACAGTTTAAAGGACAATAGGTTTTGCTTGAAACTTATTATTTGCATATACCTCATCACACGATCTATAATCTGAAAGTCGTAGCTCTAATGACATCAACACATTTATACAGTAGATCACACACGATTGTACTATGAAACCTCACCCTAGGAGTCTTGGTCGAACCACTGGTTTAACACTGGAGTCCACCTCAGGGTGCAAGTTGAACCAACCTCGACTCAAGACCTTTGATAAATCCAATAAACAAGCATTAAAAACTGAACTGGAATACTTTAAATAAATTGACCAATAATGATCTTGGAATCCCTAATGAAAATAAAACAAAAGCATATACAACTGCAGTTAAAAAAAATACATCGATAATGGATATCATCTGATATCAAAACCCCGACCAACTCTCTCTCCACCCTCGCTTCCAAGACCGTTGACTAAATATAGAGAAACACAAGGGAAAAACGTCTTATGGGGTTAGAGATAAGCACTGATTGGCTATCTATACTCGTGTAGAATTGAGATTGTGCTGAGAATTCAACACGGAAGTCTATTTAATCACTGCATCTAGTGATGTGACCCTATGGTCCGTATAGGAATATACCTCGCATCAGCCACTCGTAACAGTGTGGACAACCTCACCGTTGATAAGACCATGAAACCACCTAAAAAGATTCGTGTGAGCAGCATTTGTAGGCATACTCTACACATCCTACAAGAATCTGAATATCACTTGAGGGATTGCAAAATCCGGGGGTGGTCGACCAACACATGATCATTGTAAGTACACTAAATTAGCATATCATGTCCTAACATGGACGATGAATCACACGCCACAATTTAAAGGCCAATAACTTTTGCTCGAAACTTATTAGTTGCGTATACAGAGATCACACGATCTATAATCTGAAAGTCGTAGCTCTAATGACATCAACACATTTATACAGTAGATCACACACGATTGTACTGTGAAACCTCACCCTAGGAGTCTTGGTCGAACAACTGGTTTAACAATGGAGTCCACCTCAGGGTGCAAGTTGAACCAACCTCGACTCAAGACCTTTGATAAATCCAATAAACAAGAATTAAAAACTGAACTGGAATACTTTAAATAAATTGACCAATAATGATCTTGGAATCACTAATGAAAATAAAACAAAAGCATATACAACTGCAGTTAAAAAATACATCGATAATGGATATCATATGATATCAAAACCCTGACCAACTCTCTCTCCACCCTCAGTTCCAGTACCGTTGACTAAATATAGAGAAACACAAGGGAAAAATGTCTTATGGGGTTAGCGATAAGCAATGATTGGCTATCTATACTCGTGTAGAATTGAGATTGTGCTGAGAATTCAACACGGAAGTCTATCTAATCACTGCATCTAGTGAGGTGACCCTATGCTCCGTATAGGAATATACCTAGCATCAGCCAACCGTAACAAAGGTGGACAACCTCATCGTTGATAAGACCATGAAACCACCTGAAAAGATTCGTGTGAGCAGCATTTGTAGGCATACTCTACACATCCTACCAGAATCTGAATATCACTTGAGGGATTGCAAAATCCGGGGGTGGTCGACCAACACATAATCATTGTAAGTACACTAAATTAGCATCTCCTCTCCTAACATGGACGATGAATCACACGCCACAGTTTAAAGGACAATAGCTTTTGCTCGAAACTTATTAGTTGCATATACCTCATCACACGATCTATAATCTGAAAGTCGTAGCTGTAATGACATCAACACATTTATATAGTAGATCACACACGATTGTACTATGAAACCTCACCCTAGGAGTCTTGGTCGAACCACTGGTTTAACACTGGAGTCCACCTCAGGGTGCAAGTTGAACCAACCTCAACTCAAGACCTTTGATAAATCCTATAAACAAGCATTAAAAACTGAACTGGAATACTTTAAATAAATTGACCAATAATGATCTTGGAATCCCTAATGAAAATAAGACAAAAGCATATACAACTGCAGTTAAAAAATACATCGATAATGGATATCATATGATATCAAAACCCTGACCAACTCTCTCTCCACCCTCAGTTCCAGTACCGTTGACTAAATATAGAGAAACACAAGGGAAAATGTCTTATGGGGTTAGCGATAAGCACTGATTGGCTATCTATACTCGTGTAGAATGGAGATTGTGCTGAGAATTCAACACGGAAGTCTATCTAATCACTGCATCTAGTGATGTGACCCTATGGTCCGTATAGGAATATACCTCGCATCAGCCAATCGTAACAGTGTGGACAACCTCACCGTTGATAAGACCATGAAACCACCTGAAAAGATTCGTGTGAGCAGCATTTGTAGGCATACTCTACACGTCCTACCAGAATCTGAATATCACTTGAGGGATTGCGAAATCCAGGGGTGGTCGACCAACACATAATCATTGTAAGTACACTAAATTAGCATATCATGTCCTAACATGGACGATGAATCACACGCCACAGTTTAAAGGCCAATAGCTTTTGCTCGAAACTTATTAGTTGCATATACAAAGATCACACGATCTATAATCTGAAAGTCGTAGCTCTAATGACATCAACACATTTATACAGTAGATCACACACGATTATACTATGAAACCTCACCCTAGGAGTCTTGGTCGAACCACTGGTTTTACAATGGAGTCCACCTCAGGGTGCAAGTTGAACCAACCTCGACTCAAGACCTTTGATAAATCCAATAAACAAGCATTAAAAACTGAACTGGAATACTTTAAATAAGTTGACCAATAATGATCTTGGAATCCCTAATGAAAATAAAACAAAAGCATATACAACTGCAGTTAAAAAAAATACATCGATAATGGATATCATCTGATATCAAAACCCTGACCAACTCTCTCTCCACCCTCAGTTCCAGTACCGTTGACTAAATATAGAGAAACACAAGGGAAAAATGTCTTATGGGGTTAGCGATAAGCACCGATTGGCTATCTATACTCGTGTAGAATTGAGATTGTGCTTGAGAATTCAACACGGAAGTCTATCTAATCACCGCATCTAGTGATGTGACCCTATGGTCCGTATAGGAATATACCTAGCATCGGCCACTCGTAACAAAGGTGGACAACCTCACCGTTGATAAGACCATGAAACCACCTCGAAAAGATTCGTGTGAGCAGCATTTGTAGGCATACTCTACACATCCTACAAGAATCTGAATATCACTTGAGGGATTGCAAAATCCGGGGGTGGTCGACCAACACATAATCATTGTAAGTACACTAAATTAGCATCTCCTATCCTAACATGGACGATGAATCACACGCCAAAGTTTAAAGGACAATAGCTTTTGCTCGAAACTTATTAGTTGCATATACCTCATCACACGATCTATAATCTGAAAGCCGTAGCTCTAATGACATCAACACATTTATACAGTAGATCACACACGATTATACTATGAAACCTCACCCTAGGAGTCTTGGTCGAACCACTGGTTTTACAATGGAGTCCACCTCAGGGTGCAAGTTGAACCAACCTCGACTCAAGACCTTTGATAAATCCAATAAACAAGCATTAAAAACTGAACTGGAATACTTTAAATAAATTGACCAATAATGATCTTGGAATCCCTAATGAAAATAAAACAAAAGCATATACAACTGCAGTTAAAAAAAATACATCGATAATGGATATCATCTGATATCAAAACCCTGACCAACTCTCTCTCCACCCTCAGTTCCAGTACCGTTGACTAAATATAGAGAAACACAAGGGAAAAATGTCTTATGGGGTTAGCGATAAGCACTGATTGGCTATCTATACTCGTGTAGAATTGAGATTGTGCTGAGAATTCAACACGGAAGTCTATCTAATCACTGCATCTAGTGATGTGACCCTATGCTCCGTATAGGAATATACCTAGCATCAGCCACCCGTAACAGTGTGGAGAACCTCACCGTTGATAAGACCATGAAACCACCAGAAAGGATTCGTGTGAGCAGCATTTGTAGGCATACTCTACACGTCCTATCAGAATCTGAATATCACTTGAGGGATTGCGCAATTCGGGGGTGGCGACCAACAAATAGTCATGGTAAGTACTCTAAATTAGAATAGCTTGTCCTAACATGGACGATGAATCACACGCCACAGTTTAAAGGCCAATAGCTTTTGCTCGTAACTTATTAGTTGCATATACAGAGATCACACGATGTATAATCTGAGGGCCGTAGCTCTAATGAAATCAACACATTTATACAGTAGATCACGGACTACCGTTCTATGAAACCTCGCCCTAGGAGTCTTGGTCGAACCACTGGTTTAACACAGCAGTCCACCTCAGGGTGCAAGTTGAACCAACCTCGACTCAAGACCTTTGATAAATCCAATAAACAAGCATTAAAAACTGAACTGGAATACTTTAAATAAATTGACCAATAATGATCTTGGAATCCCTAATGAAAATAAAACAAAAGCAGATACAACTGTAGTTCAGAAATTCATCGATAATGGATATCATCTGATATCAAAACCCGACCAACTCTCTATCCACCCTCAGTTCCAGTACCCGTGACTGAAATACAGAGAAACACAAGGGAAAAATGACTTATGGGGTTAGCGATAAGCACTGATTGGCTATCTATACTCGTGTAGAATTGAGATTGTGCTGAGAATTCAACACGGAAGTCTATCTAATCACTGCATCTAGTGATGTCACCCTATACTTCATATAGGAATATACCTAGCATCAGCCACCCGTAACAAAGGTGGACAACCTCACCGTTGATAAGACCATGAAACCACCTGAAAGGATTCGTGTGAGTAGCATTTATAGGCATACTCTACACGTCCTACCAGAATCTGAATATCACTTGAGGGATTGCGCAATCCGGGGGTGGCGACCAACACATAATCATGGTAAGTACTCTAAATTAGCATAGCTTGTCCTAACATGGACGATGAATCACACGCCACAGTTTAAAGGCCAATAGCTTTTGCTCGTAACTTATTAGTTGCATATACAGAGATCACACGATGTATAATCTGAGGGCCGTAGCTCTAATGACATCAACACATTTATACAGTAGATCACAAACTACCGTTCTATGAAACCTCGCCCTAGGAGTCTTGGTCGAACCACCGGTTTAACACAAGAGTCCACCTCGTGGTGCAAGTTGAACCAACCTCGACTCAAGACCTTTGATAAATCCAATAAACAAGCATTAAAAACCGAACCGGAATACTTTAAATAAATTGACCAATAATGATCTTGGAATCCCTAATGAAAATAAAACAAAAGAAGTATACAACCGCAGTTCGTAAATACATCGATAATGGATATCATCCGATATCAAAACCCGACCAACTCTCTATCCACCCTCGCTTCCACTACCCGTGGATCGAAATACGAGAAACACAAGGGAAAAATGTCTTATGGGGTTAGCGATAAGCACTGATTGGCTATCTATACTTGTGTAGAATTGAGATTGTGCTGAGAATTCAACACGGAAGTCTATCTAATCACTGCATCTAGTGATGTGACCCTATACTTCATATAGGAATATACCTAGCATCAGCCACTCGTAACAAAGGTGGACAACCTCACCGTTGATAAGACCATGAAACCACCTCGAAAGGATTCGTGTGAGCAGCATTTATAGGCATACTCTACACGTCCTACCAGAAACTGAGTATCACTTGAGGGATTGCGCAATCCGGGGGTGGCAACCAACACATAATCATGGTAAGTACTCTAAATTAGCATAGCTTGTCCTAACATGGACGATGAATCACACGCCACAGTTTAAAGGCCAATAGCTTTTGCACGTAACTTATTAGTTGCATATACAGAGATCACACAATGTATAATCTGAGGGCCGTAGCTCTAATGACATCAACACATTTATACAAGAGATCACGTACTACCGTTCTATGAAACCTCGCCCTAGGAGTCTTGGTCGAACCACCGGTTTAACACAAGAGTCCACCTCAGGGTGCAAGTTGAACCAACCTCGACTCAAGACCTTTGATAAATCCAATAAACAAGCATTAAAAACTGAATTGGAATACTTTAAATAAATTGACCAATAATGATCTTGGAATCCCTAATGAAAATAAAACAAAAGCAGATACAACTCAGCTCGTAAATACATCGATAATGGATATCATCCGATATCAAAACCCGACCAACTCTCTATCCACCCTCGCCCGCAAGACCCGTGACTGAAATACAGAGAAACACAAGGGAAAAATGACTTATGGGGTTAGCGATAAGCACTGATTGGCTATCTATACTCGTGTAGAATTGAGATTGTGCTGAGAATTCAACACGGAAGTCTATCTAATCACTGCATCTAGTGATGTGACCCTATACTTCATATAGGAATATACCTAGCATCACCACCCGTAACAAAGGTGGACAACCTCACCGTTGATAAGACCATGAAACCACCCGAAAGGATTCGTGTGAGCAGCATTTATAGGCATACTCTACACGTCCTACTGAATCTGAATATCACTTGAGGGATTGCGCAATCCGGGGGTGGCGACCAACACATAATCATGGTAAGTACTCTACATTAGCATAGCTTGTCCTAACATGGACGATGAATCACACACCACAGTTTAAAGGCCAATAGCTTTTGCTCGTAACTTATTAGTTGCATATACAGAGATCACACGATGTATAATCTGAGGGCCGTAGCTCTAATGACATCAACACATTTATACAGTAGATCACAGACTACCGTTCTATGAAACCTCGCCCTAGGAGTCTTGGTCGAACCACTGGTTTAACACAGCAGTCCACCTCAGGGTGCAAGTTGAACCAACCTCGACTCAAGACCTTTGATAAATCCAATAAACAAGCATTAAAAACTGAACTGGAATACTTTAAATAAATTGACCAATAATGATCTTGGAATCCCTAATGAAAATAAAACAAAAGTGGATACAACTCATAGCTCGTAAATACATCGATAATGGATATCATCCGATATCAAAACCCGACCAACTCTCTATCCACCCTCGCTCCAAGACCCGTGATCGAAATACGAGAAACACAAGGGAAAAATGACTTATGGGGTTAGCGATAAGCACTGATTGGCTATCTATACTCGTGTAGAATTGAGATTGTGCTGAGAATTCAACACGGAAGTCTATCTAATCACTGCATCTAGTGATGTGACCCTATACTTCATATAGGAATATACCTAGCATCAGCCACCCGTAACAGAGGTGGACAACCTCACCGTTGATAAGACCATGAAACCACCTGAAAGGATTCGTGTGAGCAGCATTTATAGGCATACTCTACACGTCCTACCGAAATCTGAATATCACTTGAGGGATTGCGCAATCCGGGGGTGGCGACCAACACATAATCATGGTAAGTACTCTAAATTAGCATAGCTTGTCCTAACATGGACGATGAATCACACACCACAGTTTAAAGGCCAATAGCTTTTGCACGTAACTTATTAGTTGCATATACAGAGATCACACAATGTATAATCTGAGGGCCGTAGCTCTAATGACATCAACACATTTATACAAGAGATCACGACTACCGTTCTATGAAACCTCGCCCTAGGAGTCTTGGTCGAACCACCGGTTTAACACAAGAGTCCACCTCGGGTGCAAGTTGAACCAACCTCGACTCAAGACCTTTGATAAATCCAATAAACAAGCATTAAAAACCGAACCGGAATACTTTAAATAAATTGACCAATAATGATCTTGGAATCCCTAATGAAAATAAAACAAAAGCGTATACAACTCCGGCTCGAAATACATCGATAATGGATATCATCCGATATCAAAACCCCGACCAACTCTCCATCCACCCTCGCTCCAGTACCCGTGGATCGAAATACGGAGAAACACAAGGGAAAAATGACTTATGGGGTTAGCGATAAGCACTGATTGGCTATCTATACTCGTGTAGAATTGAGATTGTGCTGAGAATTCAACACGGAAGTCTATCTAATCACTGCATCTAGTGATGTGACCCTATACTTCATATAGGAATATACCTAGCATCAGCCACCCGTAACAGTATGGACAACCTCACCGTTGATAAGACCATGAAACCACCTGAAAGGATTCGTGTGAGCAGCATTTATAGGCATACTCTACACGTCCTACCAGAATCTGAATATCACTTGAGGGATTGCGCAATCCGGGGGTGGCGACCAACACATAATCATGGTAAGTACTCTAAATTAGCATAGCTTGTCCTAACATGGACGATGAATCACACACCACAGTTTAAAGGCCAATAGCTTTTGCTCGTAACTTATTAGTTGCATATACGTAGATCACACAATGTATAATCCGAGGGCCGTAGCTCTAATGACATCAACACATTTATACAAGTAGATCACGTACTACCGTTCTATGAAACCTCGCCCTAGGAGTCTTGGTCGAACCACTAGGTTTAACACAGGAGTCCACCTCAGGGTGCAAGTTGAACCAACCTCGACTCAAGACCTTTGATAAATCCAATAAACAAGCATTAAAAACTGAACTGGAATACTTTAAATAAATTGACCAATAATGATCTTGGAATCCCTAATGAAAATAAAACAAAAGCAGATACAACTGCAGTTCAGAAATACATCGATAATGGATATCATCTGATATCAAAACCCGACCAACTCTCTATCCACCCTCAGTTCCAGTACCCGTGACTGAAATACAGAGAAACACAAGGGAAAAATGACTTATGGGGTTAGCGATAAGCACTGATTGGCTATCTATACTCGTGTAGAATTGAGATTGTGCTGAGAATTCAACACGGAAGTCTATCTAATCACTGCATCTAGTGATGTGACCCTATACTTCATATAGGAATATACCTAGCATCACCACCCGTAACAAAGGTGGACAACCTCACCGTTGATAAGACCATGAAACCACCCGAAAGGATTCGTGTGAGCAAGCATTTATAGGCATACTCTACACGTCCTACCGTAATCCGAATATCACTTGAGGGATTGCGCAATCCGGGGTGGCGACCAACACATAATCATGGTAAGTACTCTAAATTAGCATAGCTTGTCCTAACATGGACGATGAATCACACACCACGGCTTTAAAGGCCAATAGCTTTTGCTCGTAACTTATTAGTTGCATATACGTAGATCACACAATGTATAATCCGAGGGCCGTAGCTCTAATGACATCAACACATTTATACAAGAGATCACACACTACCGTTCTATGAAACCTCGCCCTAGGAGTCTTGGTCGAACCACTAGTTTAACACAAGAGTCCACCTCGGTGCAAGTTGAACCAACCTCGACTCAAGACCTTTGATAAATCCAATAAACAAGCATTAAAATCTGAACCGGAATACTTTAAATAAATTGACCAATAATGATCTTGGAATCCCTAATGAAAATAAAACAAAAGCGATACAACTCCAGCTTCGAAATACATCGATAATGGATATCATCCGATATCAAAACCCCGACCAACTCTCTATCCACCCCCGCCCCAAAGACCCGTGATCGAAATACGAGAAACACAAGGGAAAAATGACTTATGGGGTTAGCGATAAGCACCGATTGGCTATCTATACTCGTGTAGAATTGAGATTGTGCCGAGAATTCAACACGGAAGTCTATCTAATCACCGCATCTAGTGATGTGACCCTATACTCCATATAGGAATATACCTAGCATCACCACCCGTAACAAAGTATGGACAACCTCACCGTTGATAAGACCATGAAACCACCTCGAAAGGATTCGTGTGAGCGCATTTATAGGCATACTCTACACGTCCTACCGTAATCCGAATATCACTTGAGGGATTGCGCAATCCGGGGGTGGCGACCAACACATAATCATGGTAAGTACTCTAAATTAGCATAGCTTGTCCTAACATGGACGATGAATCACACACCACAGTTTAAAGGCCAATAGCTTTTGCTCGTAACTTATTAGTTGCATATACATAGATCACACGATGTATAATCTGAGGGCCGTAGCTCTAATGACATCAACACATTTATACAGTAGATCACACACTACCGTTCTATGAAACCTCGCCCTAGGAGTCTTGGTCGAACCACTAGTTTAACACAGGAGTCCACCTCAGGGTGCAAGTTGAACCAACCTCGACTCAAGACCTTTGATAAATCCAATAAACAAGCATTAAAAACTGAACTGGAATACTTTAAATAAATTGACCAATAATGATCTTGGAATCCCTAATGAAAATAAAACAAAAGCAGATACAACTCCAGCTCGTAAATACATCGATAATGGATATCATCTCGATATCAAAACCCCGACCAACTCTCTCTCCACCCTCGCTTCCACTACCCGTGATCGAAATACGTAGAAACACAAGGGAAAAATGTCTTATGGGGTTAGCGATAAGCACTGATTGGCTATCTATACTCGTGTAGAATTGAGATTGTGCTGAGAATTCAACACGAAAGTCTATCTAATCACTGCATCTAGTGATGTGACCCTATGGTCCGTATAGGAATATACCTAGCATCACCACCCGTAACAAAGGTGGACAACCTCACCGTTGATAAGACCATGAAACCACCCGAAAGGATTCGTGTGAGCAGCATTTATAGGCATACTCTACACGTCCTACCGTAATCCGAATATCACTTGAGGGATTGCGTAATCCGGGGGTGGCGACCAACACATAATCATGGTAAGTACTCTAAATTAGCATAGCTTGTCCTAACATGGACGATGAATCACACGCCACGCTTTAAAGGCCAATAGCTTTTGCTCGAAACTTATTAGTTGCATATACGTGAGATCACACGATGTATAATCCGAGGGCCGTAGCTCTAATGACATCAACACATTTATACAAAAGAGATCACAGACTACCGTTCTATGAAACCTCGCCCTAGGAGTCTTGGTCGAACCACTGGTTTAACACAGCAGTCCACCTCAAGGTGCAAGTTGAACCAACCTCGACTCAAGACCTTTGATAAATCCAATAAACAAGCATTAAAAACTGAACTGGAATACTTTAAATAAATTGACCAATAATGATCTTGGAATCCCTAATGAAAATAAAACAAAAGCATATACAACTCCAGTTCAGAAATACATCGATAATGGATATCATCCGATATCAAAACCCCGACCAACTCTCTCTCCACCCTCGCCCCCACTACCCGTGACCGAAATACGTAGAAACACAAGGGAAAAATGTCTTATGGGGTTAGCGATAAGCACCGATTGGCTATCTATACTCGTGTAGAATTGAGATTGTGCCGAGAATTCAACACGGAAGTCTATCTAATCACCGCATCTAGTGATGTGACCCTATGGTCCGTATAGGAATATACCTAGCATCACCACCCGTAACAAGAGTGTGGACAACCTCACCGTTGATAAGACCATGAAACCACCCGAAAGGATTCGTGTGAGCAAGATTTGTAGGCATACTCTACACGTCCTACCAGAATCCGAATATCACTTGAGGGATTGCGCAATCCGGGGGTGGCGACCAACACATAATCATCGTAAGTACTCTAAATTAGCATAGCTTGTCCTAACATGGACGATGAATCACACGCCACGCTTTAAAGGCCAATAGCTTTTGCTCGAAACTTATTAGTTGCATATACGTAGATCACACGATGTATAATCCGAGGGCCGTAGCTCTAATGACATCAACACATTTATACAAGATCACACACTACCGTACTATGAAACCTCACCCTAGGAGTCTTGGTCGAACCACTAGTTTAACACAGGAGTCCACCTCAGGGTGCAAGTTGAACCAACCTAGACTCAAGACCTTTCATAAATCCAATAAACAAGCATTAAAAACTGAACTGGAATACTTTAAATAAATTGACCAATAATGATCTTGGAATCCCTAATGAAAATAAAACAAAAGCGTATACAACTCCAGCTTCGAAATACATCGATAATGGATATCATCCGATATCAAAACCCCGACCAACTCTCTCTCCACCCTCGCTTCCAAGCCCGTGATCGAAATACAGAGAAACACAAGGGAAAAATGTCTTATGGGGTTAGCGATAAGCACCGATTGGCTATCTATACTCGTGTAGAATTGAGATTGTGCCGAGAATTCAACACGAAAGTCTATCTAATCACCGCATCTAGTGATGTGACCCTATGGTCCGTATAGGAATATACCTAGCATCACCCACCCGTAACAAAGTGGACAACCTCACCGTTGATAAGACCATGAAACCACCCGAAAGGATTCGTGTGAGCAGCATTTGTAGGCATACTCTACACGTCCTACCGAATCCGAATATCACTTGAGGGATTGCGTAATCCGGGGGTGGCGACCAACACATAATCATCGTAAGTACTCTAAATTAGCATAGCTTGTCCTAACATGGACGATGAATCACACGCCACAGTTTAAAGGCCAATAGCTTTTGCTCGAAACTTATTAGTTCCATATACAGAGATCACACGATGTATAATCTGAGGGTCGTAGCTCTAATGACATCAACACATTTATACAGTAGATCACACACTACCGTACTATGAAACCTCACCCTAGAGTCTTGGTCGAACCACTAGTTTAACACAGGAGTCCACCTAGGGTGCAAGTTGAACCAACCTCGACTCAATACCTTTGATAAATCCAATAAACAAGCATTAAAATCTTAACCGGAATACTTTAAATAAATTGACCAATAATGATCTTGGAATCCCTAATGAAAATAAAACAAAAGCAGATACAACTCCACTTCGAAATACATCGATAATGGATATCATCCGATATCAAAACCCCGACCAACTCTCTCTCCACCCTCGCCCCAAGCACCCGTGACCGAAATACGCGAGAAACACAAGGGAAAAATGTCTTATGGGGTTAGCGATAAGCACCGATTGGCTATCTATACTCGTGTAGAATTGAGATTGTGCCGAGAATTCAACACGAAAGTCTATCTAATCACCGCATCTAGTGATGTGACCCTATGGTCCGTATAGGAATATACCTAGCATCACCACCCGTAACAAAGGTGGACAACCTCACCGTTGATAAGACCATGAAACCACCGAAAGGATTCGTGTGAGCAGCATTTGTAGGCATACTCTACATGTCCTACAAGAATCTGAATATCACTTGAGGGATTGCGTAATCCGGGGGTGGCGACCAACACATAATCATCGTAAGTAGTCTAAATTAGCATAGCTTGTCCTAACATGGACGATGAATCACATGCCACAGTTTCAAGGCCAGTAGCTTTTGCTCGAAACTTATTAGTTGCACATACAGAGATCACACGATGTATAATCTGAGAGCCGTAGCTCTAATGACATCAACACATTTATACAAGAGATCACACACTACCGTACTATGAACCCTCACCCTAGGAGTCTTGGTCGAACCACTAGTTTAACACAGAGTCCACCTCGTGGTGCAAGTTGAACCAACCTCGACTCAATACCTTTGATAAATCCAATAAACAAGCATTAAAATCTGAACTGGAATACTTTAAATAAATTAACCAATAATTATCTTGGAATCCCTAATGAAAATAAAACAAAAGCATAATACAACTCCACTTCGTAAATACATCGATAATGGATATCATCCGATATCAAAACCCCGACCAACTCTCTCTCCACCCTCGCCCCAAAGACCCGTGATCGAAATACAGAGAAACACAAGGGAAAAATGTCTTATGGGGTTAGCGATAAGCACCGATTGGCTATCTATACTCGTGTAGAATTGAGATTGTGCCGAGAATTCAACACGAAAGTCTATCTAATCACCGCATCTAGTGATGTGACCCTATGGTCCGTATAGGAATATACCTAGCATCACCACCCGTAACAAAGGTGGACAACCTCACCGTTGATAAGACCATGAAACCACCCGAAAGGATTCGTGTGAGCAGCATTTGTAGGCATACTCTACACGTCCTACCGTAATCCGAATATCACTTGAGGGATTGCGCAATCCGGGGGTGGCGACCAACACATAATCATCGTAAGTACTCTAAATTAGCATAGCTTGTCCTAACATGGACGATGAATCACACGCCACAGTTTCAAGGCCAGTAGCTTTTGCTCGAAACTTATTAGTTGCATATACAGAGATCACACGATGTATAATCCGAGAGCCGTAGCTCTAATGACATCAACACATTTATACAAGAGATCACACACTACCGTACTATGAAACCTCACCCTAGAAGTCTTGGTCGAACCACTAGTTTAACACAGAGTCCACCTCGGGTGCAAGTTGAACCAACCTCGACTCAATACCTTTGATAAATCCAATAAACAAGCATTAAAAATCTTAACCGGAATACTTTAAATAAATTGACCAATAATGATCTTGGAATCCCTAATGAAAATAAAACAAAAGCAATACAACTCCACTTCGAAATACATCGATAATGGATATCATCCGATATCAAAACCCCGACCAACTCTCTCTCCACCCTCGCTCCAAGCACCCGTGACCGAAATACGTAGAAACACAAGGGAAAAATGTCTTATGGGGTTAGCGATAAGCACCGATTGGCTATCTATACTCGTGTAGAATTGAGATTGTGCTGAGAATTCAACACGAAAGTCTATCTAATCACTGCATCTAGTGATGTGACCGTATGGTCCGTATAGGAATATACCTAGCATCAGCCACCCGTAACAATGTGGACAACCTCACCGTTGATAAGACCATGAAACCACCCGAAAGGATTCGTGTGAGCAAGATTTGTAGGCATACTCTACACGTCCTACCAGAATCCGAATATCACTTGAGGGATTGCGCAATCCGGGGGTGGCGACCAACACATAATCATCGTAAGTACTCTAAATTAGCATAGCTTGTCCTAACATGGACGATGAATCACACGCCACGCTTTAAAGGCCAATAGCTTTTGCTCGAAACTTATTAGTTGCATATACGTAGATCACACGATGTATAATCCGAGAGCCGTAGCTCTAATGACATCAACACATTTATACAAGAGATCACACACTACCGTACTATGAAACCTCACCCTAGGAGTCTTGGTCGAACCACTAGTTTAACACAAGAGTCCACCTCGTGGTGCAAGTTGAACCAACCTCGACTCAATACCTTTGATAAATCCAATAAACAAGCATTAAAATCTGAACTGGAATACTTTAAATAAATTAACCAATAATTATCTTGGAATCCCTAATGAAAATAAAACAAAAGCAGATACAACTCCAGCTTCGTAAATACATCGATAATGGATATCATCCGATATCAAAACCCCGACCAACTCTCTCTCCACCCTCGTTCCAGTACCCGTGACTGAAATACAGAGAAACACAAGGGAAAAATGTCTTATGGGGTTAGCGATAAGCACTGATTGGCTATCTATACTCGTGTAGAATTGAGATTGTGCTAAGAATTCAACACGAAAGTCTATCTAATCACTGCATCTAGTGATGTTACCGTATGGTCCGTATAGGAATATACCTAGCATCAGCCACCCGTAACAGTGTGGACAACGTCACCGTTGATAAGACCATGAAACCACCTGAAAGGATTCGTGTGAGCAGCATTTGTAGGCATACTCTACACGTCCTACCAGAATCCGAATATCACTTGAGGGATTGCGCAATCCGGGGGTGGCGACCAACACATAATCATCGTAAGTACTCTAAATTAGCATAGCTTGTCCTAACATGGACGATGAATCACACGCCACAGTTTCAAGGCCAGTAGCTTTTGCTCGAAACTTATTAGTTGCATATACAGAGATCACACGATGTATAATCTGAGAGCCGTAGCTCTAATGGCATTAACACATTTATACAGTAGATCACACACTACCGTACTATGAAACCTCACCCTAGGAGTCTTGGTCGAACCACTAGTTTAACACAGGAGTCCACCTCAGGGTGCAAGTTGAACCAACCTCGACTCAAGACCTTTGATAAATCCAATAAACAAGCATTAAAAACTGAACTGGAATACTTTAAATAAATTGACCAATAATGATCTTGGAATCCCTAATGAAAATAAAACAAAAGCAGATACAACTCCAGTTCAGAAATACATCGATAATGGATATCATCTGATATCAAAACCCCGACCAACTCTCTCTCCACCCTCAGTCCCAGCACCCGTGATCGAAATACAGAGAAACACAAGGGAAAAATGTCTTATGGGGTTAGCGATAAGCACCGATTGGCTATCTATACTCGTGTAGAATTGAGATTGTGCCGAGAATTCAACACGGAAGTCTATCTAATCACCGCATCTAGTGATGTGACCCTATGGTCCGTATAGGAATATACCTAACATCACCACCCGTAACAAAGGTGGACAACCTCACCGTTGATAAGACCATGAAACCACCCGAAAGGATTCTTGTGAGCAAGCATATGTAGGCATACTCTACACGTCCTACCGTAATCCGAATATCACTTGAGGGATTGCGTAATCCGGGGGTGGCGACCAACACATAATCATCGTAAGTACTCTAAATTAGCATAGCTTGTCCTAACATGGACGATGAATCACACGCCACGCTTTAAAGGCCAATAGCTTTTGCTCGAAACTTATTAGTTCCATATACGTAGATCACACGATGTATAATCCGAGGGCCGTAGCTCTAATGACATCAACACATTTATACAAGAGATCACACACTACCGTACTATGAACCATCACCCTAGAAGTCTTGGTCGAACCACTAGTTTAACACAGGAGTCCACCTCGGGGTGCAAGTTGAACCAACCTCGACTCAATACCTTTGATAAATCCAATAAACAAGCATTAAAATCTTAACTGGAATACTTTAAATAAATTAACCAATAATGATCTTGGAATCCCTAATGAAAATAAAACAAAAGCAGATACAACTCCAGTTCAGAAATACATCGATAATGGATATCATCTGATATCAAAACCCCGACCAACTCTCTCTCCACCCTCGCTTCCAAGACCCGTGGATCGAAATACGTAGAAACACAAGGGAAAAATGTCTTATGGGGTTAGCGATAAGCACCGATTGGCTATCTATACTCGTGTAGAATTGAGATTGTGCCGAGAATTCAACACGAAAGTCTATCTAATCACCGCATCTAGTGATGTGACCGTATGGTCCGTATAGGAATATACCTAGCATCACCACCCGTAACAAAGGTGGACAACCTCACCGTTGATAAGACCATGAAACCACCTCGAAAGGATTCGTGTGAGCAAGCATTTGTAGGCATACTCTACACGTCCTACCGTAATCCGAATATCACTTGAGGGATTGCGCAATCCGGGGGTGGCGACCAACACATAATCATCGTAAGTACTCTAAATTAGCATAGCTTGTCCTAACATGGACGATGAATCACACGCCACGAGCTTTAAAGGCCAATAGCTTTTGCTCGAAACTTATTAGTTGCATATACAGAGATCACACGATGTATAATCCGAGGGCCGTAGCTCTAATGGCATTAACACATTTATACAATAGATCACACACTACCGTACTATGAAACCTCACCCTAGGAGTCTTGGTCGAACCACTAGTTTAACACAGGAGTCCACCTCAGGGTGCAAGTTGAACCAACCTAGACTCAAGACCTTTCATAAATCCAATAAACAAGCATTAAAATCTTAACTGGAATACTTTAAATAAATTGACCAATAATGATCTTGGAATCCCTAATGAAAATAAAACAAAAGCGTATACAACTCCACTTCGAAATACATCGATAATGGATATCATCTGATATCAAAACCCCGACCAACTCTCTCTCCACCCTCGCTCCAAAGACCCGTGATTGAAATACAGAGAAACACAAGGGAAAAATGTCTTATGGGGTTAGCGATAAGCACTGATTGGCTATCTATACTCGTGTAGAATTGAGATTGTGCTGAGAATTCAACACGGAAGTCTATCTAATCACTGCATCTAGTGATGTGACCCTATGGTCCGTATAGGAATATACCTAACATCAGCCACCCGTAACAGTGTGGACAACCTCACCGTTGATAAGACCATGAAACCACCTGAAAGGATTCTTGTGAGCAGCATATGTAGGCATACTCTACACGTCCTACCAGAATCTGAATATCACTTGAGGGATTGCGTAATCCGGGGGTGGCGACCAACACATAATCATCGTAAGTACTCTAAATTAGCATAGCTTGTCCTAACATGGACGATGAATCACACGCCACAGTTTAAAGGCCAATAGCTTTTGCTCGAAACTTATTAGTTCCATATACAGAGATCACACGATGTATAATCTGAGGGTCGTAGCTCTAATGACATCAACACATTTATACAGTAGATCACACACTACCGTACTATGAACCATCACCCTAGAAGTCTTGGTCGAACCACTAGTTTAACACAGGAGTCCACCTCAGGGTGCAAGTTGAACCAACCTCGACTCAATACCTTTGATAAATCCAATAAACAAGCATTAAAATCTTAACCGGAATACTTTAAATAAATTAACCAATAATGATCTTGGAATCCCTAATGAAAATAAAACAAAAGCAGATACAACTCCACTTCGAAATACATCGATAATGGATATCATCCGATATCAAAACCCCGACCAACTCTCTCTCCACCCTCGGTTCCGCACCCGTGATCGAAATACGAGAAACACAAGGGAAAAATGTCTTATGGGGTTAGCGATAAGCACCGATTGGCTATCTATACTCGTGTAGAATTGAGATTGTGCCGAGAATTCAACACGAAAGTCTATCTAATCACCGCATCTAGTGATGTGACCCTATGGTCCGTATAGGAATATACCTAACATCGGCCACCCGTAACGAAGGTGGACAACCTCACCGTTGATAAGACCATGAAACCACCCGAAAGGATTCTTGTGAGCGAACATATGTAGGCATACTCTACACGTCCTACCAGAATCTGAATATCACTTGAGGGATTGCGTAATCCGGGGGTGGTGACCAACACATAATCATCGTAAGTACTCTAAATTAGCATAGCTTGTCCTAACATGGACGATGAATCACACGCCACAGCTTTAAAGGCCAATAGCTTTTGCTCGAAACTTATTAGTTCCATATACGTAGATCACACGATGTATAATCTGAGGGTCGTAGCTCTAATGACATCAACACATTTATACAGTAGATCACACACTACCGTACTATGAACCATCACCCTAGAAGTCTTGGTCGAACCACTAGTTTAACACAGGAGTCCACCTCAGGGTGCAAGTTGAACCAACCTCGACTCAATACCTTTGATAAATCCAATAAACAAGCATTAAAATCTTAACTGGAATACTTTAAATAAATTAACCAATAATGATCTTGGAATCCCTAATGAAAATAAAACAAAAGCGAGATACAACTCCACTTCGAAATACATCGATAATGGATATCATCCGATATCAAAACCCCGACCAACTCTCTCTCCACCCTCGGTTCCAAGACCCGTGACCGAAATACGGAGAAACACAAGGGAAAAATGTCTTATGGGGTTAGCGATAAGCACCGATTGGCTATCTATACTCGTGTAGAATTGAGATTGTGCTAAGAATTCAACACGAAAGTCTATCTAATCAGTGCATCTAGTGATGTTACCGTATGGTCCGTATAGGAATATACCTAGCATCAGCCACCCGTAACAGTGTGGACAACCTCACCGTTGATAAGACCATGAAACCACCCGAAAGGATTCGTGTGAGCAGCATTTGTAGGCATACTCTACACGTCCTACCGGAATCCGAATATCACTTGAGGGATTGCGCAATCCGGGGGTGGCGACCAACACATAATCATCGTAAGTACTCTAAATTAGCATAGCTTGTCCTAACATGGACGATGAATCACACGCCACGGTTTAAAGGCCAATAGCTTTTGCTCGAAACTTATTAGTTCCATATACAGAGATCACACGATGTATAATCTGAGGGTCGTAGCTCTAATGACATCAACACATTTATACAGTAGATCACACACTACCGTACTATGAACCATCACCCTAGAAGTCTTGGTCGAACCACTAGTTTAACACAGGAGTCCACCTCAGGGTGCAAGTTGAACCAACCTCGACTCAATACCTTTGATAAATCCAATAAACAAGCATTAAAATCTTAACTGGAATACTTTAAATAAATTGACCAATAATGATCTTGGAATCCCTAATGAAAATAAAACAAAAGCGAGATACAACTCCACTTCGAAATACATCGATAATGGATATCATCCGATATCAAAACCCCGACCAACTCTCTCTCCACCCTCGGTTCCCGTACCCGTGATCGAAATACGAGAGAAACACAAGGGAAAAATGTCTTATGGGGTTAGCGATAAGCACTGATTGGCTATCTATACTCGTGTAGAATTGAGATTGTGCTGAGAATTCAACACGGAAGTCTATCTAATCACTGCATCTAGTGATGTGACCCTATGGTCCGTATAGGAATATACCTAACATCAGCCACCCGTAACAGTGTGGACAACCTCACCGTTGATAAGACCATGAAACCACCTGAAAGGATTCTTGTGAGCAGCATATGTAGGCATACTCTACACGTCCTACCGTAATCTGAATATCACTTGAGGGATTGCGTAATCCGGGGGTGGTGACCAACACATAATCATCGTAAGTACTCTAAATTAGCATAGCTTGTCCTAACATGGACGATGAATCACACGCCACAGTTTAAAGGCCAATAGCTTTTGCTCGAAACTTATTAGTTCCATATACGTAGATCACACGATGTATAATCCGAGGGTCGTAGCTCTAATGACATCAACACATTTATACAAGAGATCACACACTACCGTACTATGAACCATCACCCTAGAAGTCTTGGTCGAACCACTAGTTTAACACAGAGTCCACCTCGGGTGCAAGTTGAACCAACCTCGACTCAATACCTTTGATAAATCCAATAAACAAGCATTAAAATCTTAACTGGAATACTTTAAATAAATTAACCAATAATGATCTTGGAATCCCTAATGAAAATAAAACAAAAGCGAGATACAACTCCGGTTCGAAATACATCGATAATGGATATCATCCGATATCAAAACCCCGACCAACTCTCTCTCCACCCTCGGTTCCGGTACCGTGATCGAAATACAGAGAAACACAAGGGAAAAATGTCTTATGGGGTTAGCGATAAGCACTGATTGGCTATCTATACTCGTGTAGAATTGAGATTGTGCTAAGAATTCAACACGAAAGTCTATCTAATCACTGCATCTAGTGATGTTACCGTATGGTCCGTATAGGAATATACCTAGCATCAGCCACCCGTAACAGTGGGACAACGTCACCGTTGATAAGACCATGAAACCACCTGAAAGGATTCGTGTGAGCAGCATTTGTAGGCATACTCTACACGTCCTACCAGAATCTGAATATCACTTGAGGGATTGCGCAATCCGGGGGTGGCGACCAACACATAATCATCGTAAGTACTCTAAATTAGCATAGCTTGTCCTAACATGGACGATGAATCACACGCCACAGTTTAAAGGCCAATAGCTTTTGCTCGAAACTTATTAGTTGCATATACGTAGATCACACGATGTATAATCTGAGGGTCCGTAGCTCTAATGACATCAACACATTTATACAAGTAGATCACACACTACCGTACTATGAACCATCACCCTAGAAGTCTTGGTCGAACCACTAGTTTAACACAGAGTCCACCTCGTGGTGCAAGTTGAACCAACCTCGACTCAATACCTTTGATAAATCCAATAAACAAGCATTAAAATCTTAACCGGAATACTTTAAATAAATTAACCAATAATGATCTTGGAATCCCTAATGAAAATAAAACAAAAGCAAGATACAACTCCACTTCGAAATACATCGATAATGGATATCATCCGATATCAAAACCCCGACCAACTCTCTCTCCACCCTCGGTTCCAGTACCGTGACCGAAATACAGAGAAACACAAGGGAAAAATGTCTTATGGGGTTAGCGATAAGCACTGATTGGCTATCTATACTCGTGTAGAATTGAGATTGTGCTGAGAATTCAACACGAAAGTCTATCTAATCACTGCATCTAGTGATGTGACCCTATGGTCCGTATAGGAATATACCTAGCATCACCACCCGTAACAAGGTGGACAACCTCACCGTTGATAAGACCATGAAACCACCCGAAAGGATTCGTGTGAGCGCATTTGTAGGCATACTCTACACGTCCTACCGTAATCTGAATATCACTTGAGGGATTGCGCAATCCGGGGGTGGCGACCAACACATAATCATCGTAAGTACTCTAAATTAGCATAGCTTGTCCTAACATGGACGATGAATCACACGCCACAGTTTAAAGGCCAATAGCTTTTGCTCGAAACTTATTAGTTGCATATACAGAGATCACACGATGTATAATCTGAGGGTCGTAGCTCTAATGACATCAACACATTTATACAGTAGATCACACACTACCGTACTATGAACCATCACCCTAGAAGTCTTGGTCGAACCACTAGTTTAACACAGGAGTCCACCTCAGGGTGCAAGTTGAACCAACCTCGACTCAATACCTTTGATAAATCCAATAAACAAGCATTAAAATCTTAACTGGAATACTTTAAATAAATTGACCAATAATGATCTTGGAATCCCTAATGAAAATAAAACAAAAGCAGATACAACTCCAGTTCGAAATACATCGATAATGGATATCATCCGATATCAAAACCCCGACCAACTCTCTCTCCACCCTCGGTTCCCAAAGTACCCGTGATCGAAATACAGAGAAACACAAGGGAAAAATGTCTTATGGGGTTAGCGATAAGCACCGATTGGCTATCTATACTCGTGTAGAATTGAGATTGTGCCAAGAATTCAACACGAAAGTCTATCTAATCACCGCATCTAGTGATGTGACCCTATGGTCCGTATAGGAATATACCTAGCATCACCACCCGTAACAAAGGTGGACAACCTCACCGTTGATAAGACCATGAAACCACCTCGAAAGGATTCTGTGAGCAAGCATTTGTAGGCATACTCTACACGTCCTACCGAATCCGAATATCACTTGAGGGATTGCGCAATCCGGGGGTGGCGACCAACACATAATCATCGTAAGTACTCTAAATTAGCATAGCTTGTCCTAACATGGACGATGAATCACACGCCACGCTTTAAAGGCCAATAGCTTTTGCTCGAAACTTATTAGTTGCATATACGTAGATCACACGATGTATAATCCGAGGGTCGTAGCTCTAATGACATCAACACATTTATACAAGAGATCACACACTACCGTACTATGAACCATCACCCTAGAAGTCTTGGTCGAACCACTAGTTTAACACAGAGTCCACCTCGGGGTGCAAGTTGAACCAACCTCGACTCAATACCTTTGATAAATCCAATAAACAAGCATTAAAATCTTAACCGGAATACTTTAAATAAATTAACCAATAATGATCTTGGAATCCCTAATGAAAATAAAACAAAAGCGTATATACAACTCCGCTTCGAAATACATCGATAATGGATATCATCCGATATCAAAACCCCGACCAACTCTCTCTCCACCCTCGCTCCAAAGACCGTGACTGAAATACAGAGAAACACAAGGGAAAAATGTCTTATGGGGTTAGCGATAAGCACTGATTGGCTATCTATACTCGTGTAGAATTGAGATTGTGCTAAGAATTCAACACGAAAGTCTATCTAATCACTGCATCTAGTGATGTTACCGTATGGTCCGTATAGGAATATACCTAGCATCAGCCACCCGTAACAAAGGTGGACAACGTCACCGTTGATAAGACCATGAAACCACCTCAAAGGATTCGTGTGAGCAGCATTTGTAGGCATACTCTACACGTCCTACCGAATCCGAATATCACTTGAGGGATTGCGCAATCCGGGGTGGCGACCAACACATAATCATCGTAAGTACTCTAAATTAGCATAGCTTGTCCTAACATGGACGATGAATCACACGCCACGCTTTCAAGGCCAATAGCTTTTGCTCGAAACTTATTAGTTGCATATACGAAGATCACACGATGTATAATCCGAGGGCCGTAGCTCTAATGACATCAACACATTTATACAGTAGATCACACACTACCGTACTATGAACCCTCACCCTAGAAGTCTTGGTCGAACCACTAGTTTAACACAGGAGTCCACCTCAAGGTGCAGGTTGAACCAACCTCGACTCAATACCTTTGATAAATCCAATAAACAAGCATTAAAATCTGAACTGGAATACTTTAAATAAATTGACCAATAATGATCTTGGAATCCCTAATGAAAATAAAACAAAAGCATACAACTCCACTTCGAAATACATCGATAATGGATATCATCCGATATCAAAACCCCGACAAACTCTCTCTCCACCCTCGCCCAAAGCATCCGTGACCGAAATACGTAGAAACACAAGGGAAAAATGTCTTATGGGGTTAGCGATAAGCACCGATTGGCTATCTATACTCGTGTAGAATTGAGATTGTGCCGAGAATTCAACACGGAAGTCTATCTAATCACCGCATCTAGTGATGTGACCCTATGGTCCGTATAGGAATATACCTAACATCACCACCCGTAACAAAGGTGGACAACCTCACCGTTGATAAGACCATGAAACCACCTCGAAAGGATTCTTGTGAGCGCATATGTAGGCATACTCTACACGTCCTACCGTAATCCGAATATCACTTGAGGGATTGCGTAATCCGGGGGTGGCGACCAACACATAATCATCGTAAGTACTCTAAATTAGCATAGCTTGTCCTAACATGGACGATGAATCACACGCCACGCTTTAAAGGCCAATAGCTTTTGCTCGAAACTTATTAGTTCCATATACGAGATCACACGATGTATAATCCGAGGGTCGTAGCTCTAATGACATCAACACATTTATACAAGAGATCACACACTACCGTACTATGAACCATCACCCTAGAAGTCTTGGTCGAACCACTAGTTTAACACAGGAGTCCACCTCAGGGTGCAAGTTGAACCAACCTCGACTCAATACCTTTGATAAATCCAATAAACAAGCATTAAAATCTTAACTGGAATACTTTAAATAAATTAACCAATAATGATCTTGGAATCCCTAATGAAAATAAAACAAAAGCAGTATACAACTCCACTTCGTAAATACATCGATAATGGATATCATCCGATATCAAAACCCCGACCAACTCTCTCTCCACCCTCGCTCCAAGTATCCGTGATCGAAATACGAGAAACACAAGGGAAAAATGTCTTATGGGGTTAGCGATAAGCACCGATTGGCTATCTATACTCGTGTAGAATTGAGATTGTGCCGAGAATTCAACACGAAAGTCTATCTAATCACCGCATCTAGTGATGTGACCCTATGGTCCGTATAGGAATATACCTAGCATCACCACCCGTAACAAAGTGGACAACCTCACCGTTGATAAGACCATGAAACCACCCGAAAGGATTCGTGTGAGCAGCATATGTAGGCATACTCTACACGTCCTACCGAATCCGAATATCACTTGAGGGATTGCGCAATCCGGGGGTGGCGACCAACACATAATCATCGTAAGTACTCTAAATTAGCATAGCTTGTCCTAACATGGACGATGAATCACACGCCACGCTTTAAAGGCCAATAGCTTTTGCTCGAAACTTATTAGTTCCATATACGTAGATCACACGATGTATAATCCGAGGGTCGTAGCTCTAATGACATCAACACATTTATACAAGAGATCACACACTACCGTACTATGAACCATCACCCTAGAAGTCTTGGTCGAACCACTAGTTTAACACAAGAGTCCACCTCGTGGTGCAAGTTGAACCAACCTCGACTCAATACCTTTGATAAATCCAATAAACAAGCATTAAAATCTTAACTGGAATACTTTAAATAAATTAACCAATAATGATCTTGGAATCCCTAATGAAAATAAAACAAAAGCAGATACAACTCCAGTTCAGAAATACATCGATAATGGATATCATCCGATATCAAAACCCCGACCAACTCTCTCTCCACCCTCGCCCAAACACCGTGATCGAAATACAGAGAAACACAAGGGAAAAATGTCTTATGGGGTTAGCGATAAGCACCGATTGGCTATCTATACTCGTGTAGAATTGAGATTGTGCCGAGAATTCAACACGAAAGTCTATCTAATCACCGCATCTAGTGATGTGACCCTATGGTCCGTATAGGAATATACCTAACATCACCACCCGTAACAAGTGGACAACCTCACCGTTGATAAGACCATGAAACCACCTGAAAGGATTCTTGTGAGCAGCATATGTAGGCATACTCTACACGTCCTACCAGAATCTGAATATCACTTGAGGGATTGCATAATCCGGGGTGGTGACCAACACATAATCATCGTAAGTACTCTAAATTAGCATAGCTTGTCCTAACATGGACGATGAATCACACGCCACGCTTTAAAGGCCAATAGCTTTTGCTCGAAACTTATTAGTTCCATATACGTAGATCACACGATGTATAATCCGAGGGTCGTAGCTCTAATGACATCAACACATTTATACAAGAGATCACACACTACCGTACTATGAACCATCACCCTAGAAGTCTTGGTCGAACCACTAGTTTAACACAGAGTCCACCTCGTGGTGCAAGTTGAACCAACCTCGACTCAATACCTTTGATAAATCCAATAAACAAGCATTAAAATCTTAACTGGAATACTTTAAATAAATTAACCAATAATGATCTTGGAATCCCTAATGAAAATAAAACAAAAGCGAGATACAACTCCACTTCGTAAATACATCGATAATGGATATCATCCGATATCAAAACCCCGACCAACTCTCTCTCCACCCTCGCTCCAAAGACCCGTGATCGAAATACAGAGAAACACAAGGGAAAAATGTCTTATGGGGTTAGCGATAAGCACCGATTGGCTATCTATACTCGTGTAGAATTGAGATTGTGCTAAGAATTCAACACGAAAGTCTATCTAATCACCGCATCTAGTGATGTGACCGTATGGTCCGTATAGGAATATACCTAGCATCACCCACCCGTAACAAAGGTGGACAACCTCACCGTTGATAAGACCATGAAACCACCCGAAAGGATTCGTGTGAGCGCATTTGTAGGCATACTCTACACGTCCTACCGAATCCGAATATCACTTGAGGGATTGCGTAATCCGGGGTGGCGACCAACACATAATCATCGTAAGTACTCTAAATTAGCATAGCTTGTCCTAACATGGACGATGAATCACACGCCACGCTTTAAAGGCCAATAGCTTTTGCTCGAAACTTATTAGTTCCATATACGTAGATCACACGATGTATAATCCGAGGGTCGTAGCTCTAATGACATCAACACATTTATACAAGAGATCACACACTACCGTACTATGAACCATCACCCTAGAAGTCTTGGTCGAACCACTAGTTTAACACAGAGTCCACCTCGGGGTGCAAGTTGAACCAACCTCGACTCAATACCTTTGATAAATCCAATAAACAAGCATTAAAATCTTAACTGGAATACTTTAAATAAATTAACCAATAATGATCTTGGAATCCCTAATGAAAATAAAACAAAAGCAGATACAACTCCACTTCAGAAATACATCGATAATGGATATCATCTGATATCAAAACCCCGACCAACTCTCTCTCCACCCTCGCTCCAAGAGATTCGTGATCGAAATACAGAGAAACACAAGGGAAACATGTCTTATGGGGTTAGCGATAAGCACTGATTGGCTATCTATACTCGTGTAGAATTGAGATTGTGCTAAGAATTCAACACGAAAGTCTATCTAATCACTGCATCTAGTGATGTGACCCTATGGTCCGTATAGGAATATACCTAGCATCAGCCACCCGTAACAAAGGTGGACAACCTCACCGTTGATAAGACCATGAAACCACCCGAAAGGATTCGTGTGAGCAGCATTTGTAGGCATACTCTACACGTCCTACCGTAATCCGAATATCACTTGAGGGATTGCGCAATCCGGGGGGGCGACCAACACATAATCATCGTAAGTACTCTAAATTAGCATAGCTTGTCCTAACATGGACGATGAATCACACGCCACGCTTAAAGGCCAATAGCTTTTGCTCGAAACTTATTAGTTGCATATACGAGATCACACGATGTATAATCCGAGGGCCGTAGCTCTAATGACATCAACACATTTATACAAGAGATCACACACTACCGTACTATGAACCATCACCCTAGAAGTCTTGGTCGAACCACTAGTTTAACACAGAGTCCACCTCGTGGTGCAAGTTGAACCAACCTCGACTCAATACCTTTGATAAATCCAATAAACAAGCATTAAAATCTTAACTGGAATACTTTAAATAAATTAACCAATAATGATCTTGGAATCCCTAATGAAAATAAAACAAAAGCAGATATACAACTCCACTTCGAAATACATCGATAATGGATATCATCCGATATCAAAACCCCGACCAACTCTCTCTCCACCCTCGCCCCAAGCACCCGTGATCGAAATACGTAGAAACACAAGGGAAAAATGTCTTATGGGGTTAGCGATAAGCACCGATTGGCTATCTATACTCGTGTAGAATTGAGATTGTGCCGAGAATTCAACACGAAAGTCTATCTAATCACCGCATCTAGTGATGTGACCCTATGGTCCGTATAGGAATATACCTAGCATCGACCACCCGTAACAAAGGTGGACAACCTCACCGTTGATAAGACCATGAAACCACCCGAAAGGATTCTTGTGAGCAAGCATATGTAGGCATACTCTACACGTCCTACCGTAATCCGAATATCACTTGAGGGATTGCGTAATCCGGGGGTGGCGACCAACACATAATCATCGTAAGTACTCTAAATTAGCATAGCTTGTCCTAACATGGACGATGAATCACACGCCACGGCTTTAAAGGCCAATAGCTTTTGCTCGAAACTTATTAGTTCCATATACGAGATCACACGATGTATAATCCGAGGGTCGTAGCTCTAATGACATCAACACATTTATACAAGAGATCACACACTACCGTACTATGAACCATCACCCTAGAAGTCTTGGTCGAACCACTAGTTTAACACAGAGTCCACCTCAGTGGTGCAAGTTGAACCAACCTCGACTCAATACCTTTGATAAATCCAATAAACAAGCATTAAAATCTTAACCGGAATACTTTAAATAAATTAACCAATAATGATCTTGGAATCCCTAATGAAAATAAAACAAAAGCGTATACAACTCCACTTCGAAATACATCGATAATGGATATCATCTCGATATCAAAACCCCGACCAACTCTCTCTCCACCCTCGCTCCAAGACTCGTGATCGAAATACAGAAACACAAGGGAAAAATGTCTTATGGGGTTAGCGATAAGCACCGATTGGCTATCTATACTCGTGTAGAATTGAGATTGTGCCAAGAATTCAACACGAAAGTCTATCTAATCACCGCATCTAGTGATGTGACCCTATGGTCCGTATAGGAATATACCTAACATCACCACCCGTAACAAAGGTGGACAACCTCACCGTTGATAAGACCATGAAACCACCCGAAAGGATTCGTGTGAGCAAGCATTTGTAGGCATACTCTACACGTCCTACCGTAATCCGAATATCACTTGAGGGATTGCGTAATCCGGGGGTGGCGACCAACACATAATCATCGTAAGTACTCTAAATTAGCATAGCTTGTCCTAACATGGACGATGAATCACACGCCACAGTTTAAAGGCCAATAGCTTTTGCTCGAAACTTATTAGTTCCATATACAGAGATCACACGATGTATAATCTGAGGGTCGTAGCTCTAATGACATCAACACATTTATACAGTAGATCACACACTACCGTACTATGAACCATCACCCTAGAAGTCTTGGTCGAACCACTAGTTTAACACAGGAGTCCACCTCAGGGTGCAAGTTGAACCAACCTCGACTCAATACCTTTGATAAATCCAATAAACAAGCATTAAAATCTTAACTGGAATACTTTAAATAAATTAACCAATAATGATCTTGGAATCCCTAATGAAAATAAAACAAAAGCAGATACAACTCCAGTTTCGTAAATACATCGATAATGGATATCATCCGATATCAAAACCCCGACCAACTCTCTCTCCACCCTCGCCCAAGACCCGTGATTGAAATACAGAGAAACACAAGGGAAAAATGTCTTATGGGGTTAGCGATAAGCACTGATTGGCTATCTATACTCGTGTAGAATTGAGATTGTGCTAAGAATTCAACACGAAAGTCTATCTAATCACTGCATCTAGTGATGTTACCGTATGGTCCGTATAGGAATATACCTAGCATCACCACCCGTAACAAAGGTGGACAACGTCACCGTTGATAAGACCATGAAACCACCCGAAAGGATTCGTGTGAGCAAGCATTTGTAGGCATACTCTACACGTCCTACCGTAATCCGAATATCACTTGAGGGATTGCGCAATCCAGGGGTGGCGACCAACACATAATCATCGTAAGTACTCTAAATTAGCATAGCTTGTCCTAACATGGACGATGAATCACACGCCACGCTTTAAAGGCCAATAGCTTTTGCTCGAAACTTATTAGTTGCATATACGTAGATCACACGATGTATAATCCGAGGGTCGTAGCTCTAATGACATCAACACATTTATACAAGAGATCACACACTACCGTACTATGAACCATCACCCTAGAAGTCTTGGTCGAACCACTAGTTTAACACAAGAGTCCACCTCGTGGTGCAAGTTGAACCAACCTCGACTCAATACCTTTGATAAATCCAATAAACAAGCATTAAAATCTTAACTGGAATACTTTAAATAAATTGACCAATAATGATCTTGGAATCCCTAATGAAAATAAAACAAAAGCAGATACAACTCCACTTCAGAAATACATCGATAATGGATATCATCTGATATCAAAACCCCGACAAACTCTCTCTCCACCCCCGCTCCAAACCCGTGACCGAAATACAGAGAAACACAAGGGAAAAATGTCTTATGGGGTTAGCGATAAGCACCGATTGGCTATCTATACTCGTGTAGAATTGAGATTGTGCCGAGAATTCAACACGGAAGTCTATCTAATCACCGCATCTAGTGATGTGACCCTATGGTCCGTATAGGAATATACCTAACATCACCACCCGTAACAAAGGTGGACAACCTCACCGTTGATAAGACCATGAAACCACCTCGAAAGGATTCTTGTGAGCAAAGCATATGTAGGCATACTCTACACGTCCTACCGATATCCGAATATCACTTGAGGGATTGCGTAATCCGGGGGTGGCGACCAACACATAATCATCGTAAGTACTCTAAATTAGCATAGCTTGTCCTAACATGGACGATGAATCACACGCCACAGCTTTAAAGGCCAATAGCTTTTGCTCGAAACTTATTAGTTCCATATACGTAGATCACACGATGTATAATCCGAGGGTCGTAGCTCTAATGACATCAACACATTTATACAAGAGATCACACACTACCGTACTATGAACCATCACCCTAGAAGTCTTGGTCGAACCACTAGTTTAACACAGAGTCCACCTCGGGGTGCAAGTTGAACCAACCTCGACTCAATACCTTTGATAAATCCAATAAACAAGCATTAAAATCTTAACCGGAATACTTTAAATAAATTAACCAATAATGATCTTGGAATCCCTAATGAAAATAAAACAAAAGCAGATACAACTCCACTTCGAAATACATCGATAATGGATATCATCCGATATCAAAACCCCGACCAACTCTCTCTCCACCCTCGCCCAAAGACCGTGATCGAAATACAGAGAAACACAAGGGAAAAATGTCTTATGGGGTTAGCGATAAGCACTGATTGGCTATCTATACTCGTGTAGAATTGAGATTGTGCTAAGAATTCAACACGAAAGTCTATCTAATCACTGCATCTAGTGATGTTACCGTATGGTCCGTATAGGAATATACCTAACATCACCACCCGTAACAAAGGTGGACAACCTCACCGTTGATAAGACCATGAAACCACCCGAAAGGATTCGTGTGAGCAAGATTTGTAGGCATACTCTACACGTCCTACCGTAATCCGAATATCACTTGAGGGATTGCGCAATCCAGGGGTGGCGACCAACACATAATCATCGTAAGTACTCTAAATTAGCATAGCTTGTCCTAACATGGACGATGAATCACACGCCACAGTTTCAAGGCCAGTAGCTTTTGCTCGAAACTTATTAGTTGCATATACAGAGATCACACGATGTATAATCTGAGGGTCGTAGCTCTAATGACATCAACACATTTATACAGTAGATCACACACTACCGTACTATGAACCATCACCCTAGAAGTCTTGGTCGAACCACTAGTTTAACACAGAGTCCACCTCAGGGTGCAAGTTGAACCAACCTCGACTCAATACCTTTGATAAATCCAATAAACAAGCATTAAAATCTTAACCGGAATACTTTAAATAAATTGACCAATAATGATCTTGGAATCCCTAATGAAAATAAAACAAAAGCAGATACAACTCCACTTCGTAAATACATCGATAATGGATATCATCCGATATCAAAACCCCGACCAACTCTCTCTCCACCCTCGCTCCAAGACCCGTGATCGAAATACAGAGAAACACAAGGGAAAAATGTCTTATGGGGTTAGCGATAAGCACCGATTGGCTATCTATACTCGTGTAGAATTGAGATTGTGCCGAGAATTCAACACGGAAGTCTATCTAATCACCGCATCTAGTGATGTGACCCTATGGTCCGTATAGGAATATACCTAACATCACCACCCGTAACAAAGGTGGACAACCTCACCGTTGATAAGACCATGAAACCACCCGAAAGGATTCTTGTGAGCAAGCATATGTAGGCATACTCTACACGTCCTACCAGAATCTGAATATCACTTGAGGGATTGCGTAATCCGGGGGTGGTGACCAACACATAATCATCGTAAGTACTCTAAATTAGCATAGCTTGTCCTAACATGGACGATGAATCACACGCCACACTTTAAAGGCCAATAGCTTTTGCTCGAAACTTATTAGTTCCATATACGTAGATCACACGATGTATAATCCGAGGGTCGTAGCTCTAATGACATCAACACATTTATACAAGAGATCACACACTACCGTACTATGAACCATCACCCTAGAAGTCTTGGTCGAACCACTAGTTTAACACAGAGTCCACCTCGTGGTGCAAGTTGAACCAACCTCGACTCAATACCTTTGATAAATCCAATAAACAAGCATTAAAATCTTAACCGGAATACTTTAAATAAATTAACCAATAATGATCTTGGAATCCCTAATGAAAATAAAACAAAAGCAGTATACAACTCCACTTCGAAATACATCGATAATGGATATCATCCGATATCAAAACCCCGACCAACTCTCTCTCCACCCTCGCCCAGCACCCGTGATCGAAATACAGAGAAACACAAGGGAAAAATGTCTTATGGGGTTAGCGATAAGCACCGATTGGCTATCTATACTCGTGTAGAATTGAGATTGTGCCGAGAATTCAACACGAAAGTCTATCTAATCACCGCATCTAGTGATGTGACCCTATGGTCCGTATAGGAATATACCTAACATCACCCACCCGTAACAAATGTGGACAACCTCACCGTTGATAAGACCATGAAACCACCTGAAAGGATTCTTGTGAGCAGCATATGTAGGCATACTCTACACGTCCTACCAGAATCTGAATATCACTTGAGGGATTGCGTAATCCGGGGGTGGTGACCAACACATAATCATCGTAAGTACTCTAAATTAGCATAGCTTGTCCTAACATGGACGATGAATCACACGCCACGCTTTAAAGGCCAATAGCTTTTGCTCGAAACTTATTAGTTCCATATACGTAGATCACACGATGTATAATCCGAGGGTCGTAGCTCTAATGACATCAACACATTTATACAAGAGATCACACACTACCGTACTATGAACCATCACCCTAGAAGTCTTGGTCGAACCACTAGTTTAACACAGAGTCCACCTCGGGTGCAAGTTGAACCAACCTCGACTCAATACCTTTGATAAATCCAATAAACAAGCATTAAAATCTTAACCGGAATACTTTAAATAAATTAACCAATAATGATCTTGGAATCCCTAATGAAAATAAAACAAAAGCAGATACAACTCCACTTCGAAATACATCGATAATGGATATCATCCGATATCAAAACCCCGACCAACTCTCTCTCCACCCTCGCCCAAAGACCCGTGATCGAAATACGAGAAACACAAGGGAAAAATGTCTTATGGGGTTAGCGATAAGCACCGATTGGCTATCTATACTCGTGTAGAATTGAGATTGTGCCGAGAATTCAACACGAAAGTCTATCTAATCACCGCATCTAGTGATGTGACCCTATGGTCCGTATAGGAATATACCTAACATCACCCACCCGTAACAAAGGTGGACAACCTCACCGTTGATAAGACCATGAAACCACCCGAAAGGATTCTTGTGAGCAAGATATGTAGGCATACTCTACACGTCCTACCGTAATCCGAATATCACTTGAGGGATTGCGTAATCCGGGGTGGTGACCAACACATAATCATCGTAAGTACTCTAAATTAGCATAGCTTGTCCTAACATGGACGATGAATCACACGCCACGCTTTAAAGGCCAATAGCTTTTGCTCGAAACTTATTAGTTCCATATACGGAGATCACACGATGTATAATCCGAGGGTCGTAGCTCTAATGACATCAACACATTTATACAAGAGATCACACACTACCGTACTATGAACCATCACCCTAGAAGTCTTGGTCGAACCACTAGTTTAACACAAGAGTCCACCTCGTGGTGCAAGTTGAACCAACCTCGACTCAATACCTTTGATAAATCCAATAAACAAGCATTAAAATCTTAACCGGAATACTTTAAATAAATTAACCAATAATGATCTTGGAATCCCTAATGAAAATAAAACAAAAGCGTATACAACTCCACTTCGAAATACATCGATAATGGATATCATCCGATATCAAAACCCCGACCAACTCTCTCTCCACCCTCGCTCCCAAAGACCCGTGATCGAAATACGGAGAAACACAAGGGAAAAATGTCTTATGGGGTTAGCGATAAGCACTGATTGGCTATCTATACTCGTGTAGAATTGAGATTGTGCTAAGAATTCAACACGAAAGTCTATCTAATCACTGCATCTAGTGATGTTACCGTATGGTCCGTATAGGAATATACCTAACATCACCACCCGTAACAAAGGTGGACAACCTCACCGTTGATAAGACCATGAAACCACCCGAAAGGATTCGTGTGAGCAAGATTTGTAGGCATACTCTACACGTCCTACCATAATCCGAATATCACTTGAGGGATTGCGCAATCCGGGGTGGCGACCAACACATAATCATCGTAAGTACTCTAAATTAGCATAGCTTGTCCTAACATGGACGATGAATCACACGCCACAGTTTCAAGGCCAGTAGCTTTTGCTCGAAACTTATTAGTTGCATATACAGAGATCACACGATGTATAATCTGAGGGTCGTAGCTCTAATGACATCAACACATTTATACAGTAGATCACACACTACCGTACTATGAACCATCACCCTAGAAGTCTTGGTCGAACCACTAGTTTAACACAGAGTCCACCTCGGGTGCAAGTTGAACCAACCTCGACTCAATACCTTTGATAAATCCAATAAACAAGCATTAAAATCTTAACCGGAATACTTTAAATAAATTAACCAATAATGATCTTGGAATCCCTAATGAAAATAAAACAAAAGCAGATACAACTCCACTTCGAAATACATCGATAATGGATATCATCCGATATCAAAACCCCGACCAACTCTCTCTCCACCCTCGCCCAAAGACTCGTGATCGAAATACAGAGAAACACAAGGGAAAAATGTCTTATGGGGTTAGCGATAAGCACCGATTGGCTATCTATACTCGTGTAGAATTGAGATTGTGCCGAGAATTCAACACGGAAGTCTATCTAATCACCGCATCTAGTGATGTGACCCTATGGTCCGTATAGGAATATACCTAACATCACCACCCGTAACAAAGGTGGACAACCTCACCGTTGATAAGACCATGAAACCACCCGAAAGGATTCTTGTGAGCAAGCATATGTAGGCATACTCTACACGTCCTACCGTAATCCGAATATCACTTGAGGGATTGCGTAATCCGGGGTGGCGACCAACACATAATCATCGTAAGTACTCTAAATTAGCATAGCTTGTCCTAACATGGACGATGAATCACACGCCACGCTTTAAAGGCCAATAGCTTTTGCTCGAAACTTATTAGTTCCATATACGTAGATCACACGATGTATAATCCGAGGGTCGTAGCTCTAATGACATCAACACATTTATACAAGAGATCACACACTACCGTACTATGAACCATCACCCTAGAAGTCTTGGTCGAACCACTAGTTTAACACAGAGTCCACCTCGTGGTGCAAGTTGAACCAACCTCGACTCAATACCTTTGATAAATCCAATAAACAAGCATTAAAATCTTAACTGGAATACTTTAAATAAATTAACCAATAATGATCTTGGAATCCCTAATGAAAATAAAACAAAAGCGTATACAACTCCACTTCGAAATACATCGATAATGGATATCATCCGATATCAAAACCCCGACCAACTCTCTCTCCACCCTCGCCCAAAGACCCGTGATCGAAATACGTAGAAACACAAGGGAAAAATGTCTTATGGGGTTAGCGATAAGCACTGATTGGCTATCTATACTCGTGTAGAATTGAGATTGTGCTAAGAATTCAACACGAAAGTCTATCTAATCACTGCATCTAGTGATGTTACCGTATGGTCCGTATAGGAATATACCTAGCATCACCCACCCGTAACAAAGGTGGACAACCTCACCGTTGATAAGACCATGAAACCACCTGAAAGGATTCGTGTGAGCAAGCATTTGTAGGCATACTCTACACGTCCTACCATAATCCGAATATCACTTGAGGGATTGCGCAATCCGGGGTGGCGACCAACACATAATCATCGTAAGTACTCTAAATTAGCATAGCTTGTCCTAACATGGACGATGAATCACACGCCACGCTTTAAAGGCCAATAGCTTTTGCTCGAAACTTATTAGTTGCATATACGTAGATCACACGATGTATAATCCGAGGGTCGTAGCTCTAATGACATCAACACATTTATACAAGAGATCACACACTACCGTACTATGAACCATCACCCTAGAAGTCTTGGTCGAACCACTAGTTTAACACAGAGTCCACCTCGTGGTGCAAGTTGAACCAACCTCGACTCAATACCTTTGATAAATCCAATAAACAAGCATTAAAATCTTAACCGGAATACTTTAAATAAATTAACCAATAATGATCTTGGAATCCCTAATGAAAATAAAACAAAAGCGATACAACTCCACTTCGAAAATACATCGATAATGGATATCATCCGATATCAAAACCCCGACCAACTCTCTCTCCACCCTCGCCCCAAGCACTCGTGATCGAAATACAGAGAAACACAAGGGAAAAATGTCTTATGGGGTTAGCGATAAGCACTGATTGGCTATCTATACTCGTGTAGAATTGAGATTGTGCTAAGAATTCAACACGAAAGTCTATCTAATCACTGCATCTAGTGATGTTACCGTATGGTCCGTATAGGAATATACCTAGCATCACCACCCGTAACAAAGGTGGACAACGTCACCGTTGATAAGACCATGAAACCACCCGAAAGGATTCGTGTGAGCAAGATTTGTAGGCATACTCTACACGTCCTACCGAATCCGAATATCACTTGAGGGATTGCGCAATCCAGGTGGCGACCAACACATAATCATCGTAAGTACTCTAAATTAGCATAGCTTGTCCTAACATGGACGATGAATCACACGCCACGCTTTAAAGGCCAATAGCTTTTGCTCGAAACTTATTAGTTGCATATACGTAGATCACACGATGTATAATCCGAGGGTCGTAGCTCTAATGACATCAACACATTTATACAAGAGATCACACACTACCGTACTATGAACCATCACCCTAGAAGTCTTGGTCGAACCACTAGTTTAACACAGAGTCCACCTCAGGTGCAAGTTGAACCAACCTCGACTCAATACCTTTGATAAATCCAATAAACAAGCATTAAAATCTTAACCGGAATACTTTAAATAAATTAACCAATAATGATCTTGGAATCCCTAATGAAAATAAAACAAAAGCATACAACTCCACTTCGAAATACATCGATAATGGATATCATCCGATATCAAAACCCCGACCAACTCTCTCTCCACCCTCGCCCAAAGACCCGTGATCGAAATACAGAGAAACACAAGGGAAAAATGTCTTATGGGGTTAGCGATAAGCACCGATTGGCTATCTATACTCGTGTAGAATTGAGATTGTGCCGAGAATTCAACACGAAAGTCTATCTAATCACCGCATCTAGTGATGTGACCCTATGGTCCGTATAGGAATATACCTAACATCACCCACCCGTAACAAAGGTGGACAACCTCACCGTTGATAAGACCATGAAACCACCTGAAAGGATTCGTGTGAGCAAGATATGTAGGCATACTCTACACGTCCTACCGTAATCCGAATATCACTTGAGGGATTGCGTAATCCGGGGGTGGCGACCAACACATAATCATCGTAAGTACTCTAAATTAGCATAGCTTGTCCTAACATGGACGATGAATCACACGCCACAGCTTTAAAGGCCAATAGCTTTTGCTCGAAACTTATTAGTTCCATATACGTAGATCACACGATGTATAATCCGAGGGTCGTAGCTCTAATGACATCAACACATTTATACAAGAGATCACACACTACCGTACTATGAACCATCACCCTAGAAGTCTTGGTCGAACCACTAGTTTAACACAAGAGTCCACCTCGTGGTGCAAGTTGAACCAACCTCGACTCAATACCTTTGATAAATCCAATAAACAAGCATTAAAATCTTAACTGGAATACTTTAAATAAATTAACCAATAATGATCTTGGAATCCCTAATAAAAATAAAACAAAAGCAGATACAACTCCACTTCAAAAATACATCGATAATGGATATCATCCGATATCAAAACCCCGACCAACTCTCTCTCCACCCTCGCCCAAAGCACCCGTGATCGAAATACAGAGAAACACAAGGGAAAAATGTCTTATGGGGTTAGCGATAAGCACCGATTGGCTATCTATACTCGTGTAGAATTGAGATTGTGCCGAGAATTCAACACGAAAGTCTATCTAATCACCGCATCTAGTGATGTGACCCTATGGTCCGTATAGGAATATACCTAACATCACCCACCCGTAACAAAGGTGGACAACCTCACCGTTGATAAGACCATGAAACCACCCGAAAGGATTCGTGTGAGCAAGCATATGTAGGCATACTCTACACGTCCTACCAGAATCTGAATATCACTTGAGGGATTGCGTAATCCGGGGGTGGCGACCAACACATAATCATCGTAAGTACTCTAAATTAGCATAGCTTGTCCTAACATGGACGATGAATCACACGCCACGCTTTAAAGGCCAATAGCTTTTGCTCGAAACTTATTAGTTCCATATACGTAGATCACACGATGTATAATCCGAGGGTCGTAGCTCTAATGACATCAACACATTTATACAAGAGATCACACACTACCGTACTATGAACCATCACCCTAGAAGTCTTGGTCGAACCACTAGTTTAACACAGAGTCCACCTCAGGGTGCAAGTTGAACCAACCTCGACTCAATACCTTTGATAAATCCAATAAACAAGCATTAAAATCTTAACTGGAATACTTTAAATAAATTAACCAATAATGATCTTGGAATCCCTAATGAAAATAAAACAAAAGCAAGTATACAACTCCACTTCGTAAATACATCGATAATGGATATCATCCGATATCAAAACCCCGACCAACTCTCTCTCCACCCTCGCTCCAAGCACCCGTGACCGAAATACGTAGAAACACAAGGGAAAAATGTCTTATGGGGTTAGCGATAAGCACTGATTGGCTATCTATACTCGTGTAGAATTGAGATTGTGCTGAGAATTCAACACGAAAGTCTATCTAATCACTGCATCTAGTGATGTGACCCTATGGTCCGTATAGGAATATACCTAACATCACCACCCGTAACAAAGGTGGACAACCTCACCGTTGATAAGACCATGAAACCACCCGAAAGGATTCGTGTGAGCAAGCATTTGTAGGCATACTCTACACGTCCTACCGTAATCCGAATATCACTTGAGGGATTGCGTAATCCGGGGTGGCGACCAACACATAATCATCGTAAGTACTCTAAATTAGCATAGCTTGTCCTAACATGGACGATGAATCACACGCCACGCTTTAAAGGCCAATAGCTTTTGCTCGAAACTTATTAGTTGCATATACGTAGATCACACGATGTATAATCTGAGGGTCGTAGCTCTAATGACATCAACACATTTATACAGTAGATCACACACTACCGTACTATGAACCATCACCCTAGAAGTCTTGGTCGAACCACTAGTTTAACACAAGAGTCCACCTCAGGGTGCAAGTTGAACCAACCTCGACTCAATACCTTTGATAAATCCAATAAACAAGCATTAAAATCTTAACTGGAATACTTTAAATAAATTAACCAATAATGATCTTGGAATCCCTAATGAAAATAAAACAAAAGCAGTATACAACTCCAGCTTCAGAATACATCGATAATGGATATCATCCGATATCAAAACCCCGACCAACTCTCTCTCCACCCTCGCCCAAAGACCCGTGACCGAAATACAGAGAAACACAAGGGAAAAATGTCTTATGGGGTTAGCGATAAGCACCGATTGGCTATCTATACTCGTGTAGAATTGAGATTGTGCCGAGAATTCAACACGAAAGTCTATCTAATCACCGCATCTAGTGATGTGACCCTATGGTCCGTATAGGAATATACCTAGCATCACCACCCGTAACAAAGGTGGACAACCTCACCGTTGATAAGACCATGAAACCACCTCGAAAGGATTCGTGTGAGCAGCATTTGTAGGCATACTCTACACGTCCTACCGAATCCGAATATCACTTGAGGGATTGCGCAATCCGGGGTGGCGACCAACACATAATCATCGTAAGTACTCTAAATTAGCATAGCTTGTCCTAACATGGACGATGAATCACACGCCACGCTTTAAAGGCCAATAGCTTTTGCTCGAAACTTATTAGTTGCATATACGTAGATCACACGATGTATAATCCGAGAGCCGTAGCTCTAATGACATCAACACATTTATACAAGAGATCACACACTACCGTACTATGAACCCTCACCCTAGAAGTCTTGGTCGAACCACTAGTTTAACACAGAGTCCACCTCAGGGTGCAAGTTGAACCAACCTCGACTCAATACCTTTGATAAATCCAATAAACAAGCATTAAAATCTTAACTGGAATACTTTAAATAAATTGACCAATAATGATCTTGGAATCCCTAATGAAAATAAAACAAAAGCAGATACAACTCCACTTCAGAAATACATCGATAATGGATATCATCTGATATCAAAACCCCGACCAACTCTCTCTCCACCCTCGCCCAAAGCATTCGTGATCGAAATACAGAGAAACACAAGGGAAAAATGTCTTATGGGGTTAGCGATAAGCACTGATTGGCTATCTATACTCGTGTAGAATTGAGATTGTGCTGAGAATTCAACACGAAAGTCTATCTAATCACTGCATCTAGTGATGTGACCCTATGGTCCGTATAGGAATATACCTAGCATCACCACCCGTAACAAAGGTGGACAACCTCACCGTTGATAAGACCATGAAACCACCCGAAAGGATTCGTGTGAGCAGCATTTGTAGGCATACTCTACACGTCCTACCAGAATCTGAATATCACTTGAGGGATTGCGCAATCCGGGGGTGGCGACCAACACATAATCATCGTAAGTACTCTAAATTAGCATATCTTGTCCTAACATGGACGATGAATCACACGCCACGCTTTAAAGGCCAATAGCTTTTGCTCGAAACTTATTAGTTGCATATACGTAGATCACACGATGTATAATCCGAGAGCCGTAGCTCTAATGACATCAACACATTTATACAAGAGATCACACACTACCGTACTATGAAACCTCACCCTAGAGTCTTGGTCGAACCACTAGTTTAACACAGAGTCCACCTCGTGGTGCAAGTTGAACCAACCTCGACTCAATACCTTTGATAAATCCAATAAACAAGCATTAAAATCTTAACCGGAATACTTTAAATAAATTGACCAATAATGATCTTGGAATCCCTAATGAAAATAAAACAAAAGCAGATACAACTCCACTTTCAAAAATACATCGATAATGGATATCATCTGATATCAAAACCCCGACCAACTCTCTCTCCACCCCCGCTCCAAAGACTTGTGATCGAAATACAGAAACACAAGGGAAAAATGTCTTATGGGGTTAGCGATAAGCACCGATTGGCTATCTATACTCGTGTAGAATTGAGATTGTGCCGAGAATTCAACACGGAAGTCTATCTAATCACCGCATCTAGTGATGTGACCCTATGGTCCGTATAGGAATATACCTAGCATCACCACCCGTAACAAAGGTGGACAACCTCACCGTTGATAAGACCATGAAACAACCTGAAAGGATTCGTGTGAGCAGCATTTGTAGGCATACTCTACACGTCCTACCAAAATCTGAATATCACTTGAGGGATTGCGCAATCCGGGGGTGGCGACCAAAACGTAATCATCGTAAGTACTCTAAATTAGCATATCTTGTCCTAACATGGACGATGAATCACACGCCACGCTTTAAAGGCCAATAGCTTTTGCTCGAAACTTATTAGTTGCATATACAGAGATCACACGATGTATAATCTGATAGCCGTAGCTCTAATGGCATTAACACATTTTTTCAAGAGATCACACACTACCGTACTATGAACCCTCACCCTAGAAGTCTTGGTCGAACCACTAGTTTAACACAGAGTCCACCTCGTGGGTGCAAGTTGAACCAACCTCGACTCAATACCTTTGATAAATCCAATAAACAAGCATTAAAATCTTAACCGGAATACTTTAAATAAATTGACCAATAATGATCTTGGAATCCCTAATGAAAATAAAACAAAAGTAGATATACAACTCCAGCTTCAAAAATACATCGATAATGGATATCATCTTATATCAAAACCCCGACCAACTCTCTCTCCACCCTCGCCCAAAGCACCCGTGATCGAAATACGTAGAAACACAAGGGAAAAATGTCTTATGGGGTTAGCGATAAGCACCGATTGGCTATCTATACTCGTGTAGAATTGAGATTGTGCCGAGAATTCAACACGAAAGTCTATCTAATCACCGCATCTAGTGATGTGACCCTATGGTCCGTATAGGAATATACCTAGCATCAGCCACCCGTAACAAAGTGGACAACCTCACCGTTGATAAGACCATGAAACCACCTGAAAGGATTCGTGTGAGCAGCATTTGTAGGCATACTCTACACGTCCTACCAGAATCTGAATATCACTTGAGGGATTGCGCAATCCGGGGGTGGCGACCAACACGTAATCATCGTAAGTACTCTAAATTAGCATAGCTTGTCCTAACATGGACGATGAATCACACGCCACAGTTTAAAGGCCAATAGCTTTTGCTCGAAACTTATTAGTTGCATATACGTAGATCACACGATGTATAATCCGAGAGCCGTAGCTCTAATGACATCAACACATTTATACAAGAGATCACACACTACCGTACTATGAAACCTCACCCTAGAAGTCTTGGTCGAACCACTAGTTTAACACAGAGTCCACCTCGGGTGCAAGTTGAACCAACCTCGACTCAATACCTTTGATAAATCCAATAAACAAGCATTAAAATCTGAACTGGAATACTTTAAAAAAATTGACCAATGATGATCTTGGAATCCCTTATGCAAATAGAACAAAAGCAGATACAATTCCACTTCAAAAATACATCGATAATGGATATCATCTGATATCAAAACCCCGACCAACTCTCTCTCCACCCTCGCCCAGCACCCGTGATCGAAATACGAGAAACACAAGGGAAAAATGTCTTATGGGGTTAGCGATAAGCACCGATTGGCTATCTATACTCGTGTAGAATTGAGATTGTGCCGAGAATTCAACACGAAAGTCTATCTAATCACCGCATCTAGTGATGTGACCCTATGGTCCGTATAGGAATATACCTAGCATCACCCACCCGTAACAAAGGTGGACAACCTCACCGTTGATAAGACCATGAAAGCACCTGAAAGGATTCGTGTGAGCAGCATTTGTAGGCATACTCTACACGTCCTACAAGAATCTGAATATCACTTGAGGGATTGCGCAATCCGGGGGTGGCGACCAACACGTAATCATCGTAAGTACTCTAAATTAGCATATCTTGTCCTAACATGGACGATGAATCACACGCCACGCTTTAAAGGCCAATAGCTTTTGCTCGAAACTTATTAGTTGCATATACGTAGATCACACGATGTATAATCCGAGAGCCGTAGCTCTAATGGCATCAACACATTTATACAAGAGATCACACACTACCGTACTATGAAACCTCACCCTAGAAGTCTTGGTCGAACCACTAGTTTAACACAGAGTCCACCTCAGGTGCAAGTTGAACCAACCTCGACTCAATACCTTTGATAAATCCAATAAACAAGCATTAAAATCTGAACCGGAATACTTTAAATAAATTGACCAATAATGATCTTGGAATCCCTAATGAAAATAAAACAAAAGAAGATACAACTCCAAGTTCAAAAATACATCGATAATGGATATCATCTTATATCAAAACTCCGACCAACTCTCTCTCCACCCCCTCGCCCAAAGCATTCGTGACCGAAATACAGAGAAACACAAGGGAAAAATGTCTTATGGGGTTAGCGATAAGCACCGATTGGCTATCTATACTCGTGTAGAATTGAGATTGTGCCGAGAATTCAACACGGAAGTCTATCTAATCACCGCATCTAGTGATGTGACCCTATGGTCCGTATAGGAATATACCTAGCATCACCACCCGTAACAAAGGTGGACAACCTCACCGTTGATAAGACCATGAAACCACCGGAAAGGATTCGTGTGAGCCGCATTTGTAGGCATACTCTACACGTCCTACAAGAATCCGAATATCACTTGAGGGATTGCGCAATCCGGGGTGGCGACCAACACGTAATCATCGTAAGTACTCTAAATTAGCATATCTTGTCCTAACATGGACGATGAATCACACGCCACGGTTTAAAGGCCAATAGCTTTTGCTCGAAACTTATTAGTTGCATATACGAGATCACACGATGTATAATCCGAGAGCCGTAGCTCTAATGGCATCAACACATTTATACAAGAGATCACACACTACCGTACTATGAAACCTCACCCTAGAGTCTTGGTCGAACCACCGGTTTAACACAGAGTCCACCTCAGGTGCAAGTTGAACCAACCTCGACTCAATACCTTTGATAAATCCAATAAACAAGCATTAAAATCTGAACCGGAATACTTTAAATAAATTGACCAATAATGATCTTGGAATCACTAATGAAAATAAAACAAAAGAAGATACAACTCAAGTTCAAAAATACATCGATAATGGATATCATCTTATATCAAAACTCCGACCAACTCTCTCTCCACCCTCGCTCCAAAGCATCCGTGATCGAAATACAGAGAAACACAAGGGAAAAATGTCTTATGGGGTTAGCGATAAGCACCGATTGGCTATCTATACTCGTGTAGAATTGAGATTGTGCCGAGAATTCAACACGAAGTCTATCTAATCACCGCATCTAGTGATGTGACCCTATGGTCCGTATAGGAATATACCTAGCATCAGCCACCCGTAACAATATGGACAACCTCACCGTTGATAAGACCATGAAACCACCGAAAGGATTCGTGTGAGCAGCATTTGTAGGCATACTCTACATGTCCTACAAGAATCTGAATATCACTTGAGGGATTGCGCAATCCGGGGGTGGCGACCAACACGTAATCATCGTAAGTACTCTAAATTAGCATATCTTGTCCTAACATGGACGATGAATCACACGCCACGGTTTAAAGGCCAATAGCTTTTGCTCGAAACTTATTAGTTGCATATACGTAGATCACACGATGTATAATCCGAGAGCCGTAGCTCTAATGGCATCAACACATTTATACAAGAGATCACACACTACCGTACTATGAAACCTCACCCTAGGAGTCTTGGTCGAACCACCGGTTTAACACAGAGTCCACCTCGTGGTGCAAGTTGAACCAACCTCGACTCAATACCTTTGATAAATCCAATAAACAAGCATTAAAATCTGAACCGGAATACTTTAAATAAATTGACCAATAATGATCTTGGAATCACTAATGAAAATAAAACAAAAAAGATACAACTCAACTTCAAAAATACATCGATAATGGATATCATCTTATATAAAAACTCTGACCAACTCTCTCTCCACCCTCGCCCAAGACCCGTGATCGAAATACAGAGAAACACAAGGGAAAAATGTCTTATGGGGTTAGCGATAAGCACCGATTGGCTATCTATACTCGTGTAGAATTGAGATTGTGCCGAGAATTCAACACCGAAGTCTATCTAATCACCGCATCTAGTGATGTGACCCTATGGTCCGTATAGGAATATACCTAGCATCACCACCCGTAACAAAGATGGACAACCTCACCGTTGATAAGACCATGAAACCACCGAAAGGATTCGTGTTAGCCGCATTTGTCGGCATACTCTACACGTCCTACAAGAATCCGAATATCACTTGAGGGATTGCGCAATCCGGGGGTGGCGACCAACACGTAATCATCGTAAGTACTCTAAATTAGCATATCTTGTCCTAACATGGACGATGAATCACACGCCACGGTTTAAAGGCCAATAGCTTTTGCTCGAAACTTATTAGTTGCATATACGTAGATCACACGATGTATAATCCGAGAGCCGTAGCTCTAATGGCATCAACACATTTATACAAGAGATCACACACTACCGTACTATGAAACCTCACCCTAGGAGTCTTGGTCGAACCACCGGTTTAACACAGAGTCCACCTCGTGGTGCAAGTTGAACCAACCTCGACTCAATACCTTTGATAAATCCAATAAACAAGCATTAAAATCCGAACCGGAATACTTTAAATAAATTGACCAATAATGATCTTGGAATCACTAATGAAAATAAAACAAAAGAAGATACAACTCAAGTTCAAAAATACATCGATAATGGATATCATCTTATATCAAAACTCCGACCAACTCTCTCTCCACCCTCGCCCCAAAGCACCCGTGATCGAAATACAGAGAAACACAAGGGAAAAATGTCTTATGGGGTTAGCGATAAGCACCGATTGGCTATCTATACTCGTGTAGAATTGAGATTGTGCCGAGAATTCAACACCGAAGTCTATCTAATCACCGCATCTAGTGATGTGACCCTATGGTCCGTATAGGAATATACCTAGCATCACCACCCGTAACAAGATGGACAACCTCACCGTTGATAAGACCATGAAACCACCGAAAGGATTCGTGTTAGCTGCATTTGTCGGCATACTCTACACGTCCTACAAGAATCCGAATATCACTTGAGGGATTGCGCAATCCGGGGTGGCGACCAACACGTAATCATCGTAAGTACTCTAAATTAGCATATCTTGTCCTAACATGGACGATGAATCACACGCCACGGTTTAAAGGCCAATAGCTTTTGCTCGAAACTTATTAGTTGCATATACAGAGATCACACGATGTATAATCTGAGAGCCGTAGCTCTAATGACATCAACACATTTATACAAGAGATCACACACTACCGTACTATGAAACCTCACCCTAGGAGTCTTGGTCGAACCACCGGTTTAACACAGAGTCCACCTCGGTGCAAGTTGAACCAACCTCGACTCAATACCTTTGATAAATCCAATAAACAAGCATTAAAATCTGAACTGGAATACTTTAAATAAATTGACCAATAATGATCTTGGAATCACTAATGAAAATAAAACAAAAGAAGATACAACTCAACTTCAAAAATACATCGATAATGGATATCATCTTATATCAAAACCCCGACCAACTCTCTCTCCACCCTCGCCCAAGCACCCGTGATCGAAATACAGAGAAACACAAGGGAAAAATGTCTTATGGGGTTAGCGATAAGCACCGATTGGCTATCTATACTCGTGTAGAATTGAGATTGTGCCGAGAATTCAACACCGAAGTCTATCTAATCACCGCATCTAGTGATGTGACCCTATGGTCCGTATAGGAATATACCTAGCATCACCCACCCGTAACAAATGTGGACAACCTCACCGTTGATAAGACCATGAAACCACCGAAAGGATTCGTGTTAGCCGCATTTGTCGGCATACTCTACACGTCCTACAAGAATCCGAATATCACTTGAGGGATTGCGCAATCCGGGGTGGCGACCAACACGTAATCATCGTAAGTACTCTAAATTAGCATATCTTGTCCTAACATGGACGATGAATCACACGCCACAGTTTAAAGGCCAATAGCTTTTGCTCGAAACTTATTAGTTGCATATACAGAGATCACACGATGTATAATCTGAGAGCCGTAGCTCTAATGGCATCAACACATTTATACAGTAGATCACACACTACCGTACTATGAAACCTCACCCTAGGAGTCTTGGTCGAACCACTGGTTTAACACAGGAGTCAACCTCGTGGTGCAAGTTGAACCAACCTCGACTCAATACCTTTGATAAATCCAATAAACAAGCATTAAAATCCGAACCGGAATACTTTAAATAAATTGACCAATAATGATCTTGGAATCCCTAATGAAAATAAAACAAAAGTAGATACAACTCCACTTCAAAAATACATCGATAATGGATATCATCTGATATCAAAACCCCGACCAACTCTCTCTCCACCCTCGCCCAAGACCCGTGACCGAAATACAGAGAAACACAAGGGAAAAATGTCTTATGGGGTTAGCGATAAGCACCGATTGGCTATCTATACTCGTGTAGAATTGAGATTGTGCCGAGAATTCAACACGAAGTCTATCTAATCACCGCATCTAGTGATGTGACCCTATGGTCCGTATAGGAATATACCTAGCATCACCACCCGTAACAAGTTGTGGACAACCTCACCGTTGATAAGACCATGAAACCACCGAAAGGATTCGTGTTAGCCGCATTTGTAGGCATACTCTACACGTCCTACAAGAATCTGAATATCACTTGAGGGATTGCGCAATCCGGGGGTGGCGACCAACACGTAATCATCGTAAGTACTCTAAATTAGCATATCTTGTCCTAACATGGACGATGAATCACACGCCACGCTTTAAAGGCCAATAGCTTTTGCTCGAAACTTATTAGTTGCATATACAGAGATCACACGATGTATAATCCGAGAGCCGTAGCTCTAATGGCATCAACACATTTATACAAGAGATCACACACTACCGTACTATGAAACCTCACCCTAGGAGTCTTGGTCGAACCACCGGTTTAACACAGAGTCCACCTCAGGTGCAAGTTGAACCAACCTCGACTCAATACCTTTGATAAATCCAATAAACAAGCATTAAAATCTGAACTGGAATACTTTAAATAAATTGACCAATAATGATCTTGGAATCACTAATGAAAATAAAACAAAAGAAGATACAACTCCACTTCAAAAATACATCGATAATGGATATCATCTTATATCAAAACCCCGACCAACTCTCTCTCCACCCTCGCCCAAAAGACTCCGTGATCGAAATACAGAAACACAAGGGAAAAATGTCTTATGGGGTTAGCGATAAGCACCGATTGGCTATCTATACTCGTGTAGAATTGAGATTGTGCCGAGAATTCAACACCGAAGTCTATCTAATCACCGCATCTAGTGATGTGACCCTATGGTCCGTATAGGAATATACCTAGCATCACCACCCGTAACAAAGTGTGGACAACCTCACCGTTGATAAGACCATGAAACCACCGAAAGGATTCGTGTGAGCCGCATTTGTAGGCATACTCTACACGTCCTACAAGAATCTGAATATCACTTGAGGGATTGCGCAATCCGGGGGTGGCGACCAACACGTAATCATCGTAAGTACTCTAAATTAGCATATCTTGTCCTAACATGGACGATGAATCACACGCCACGGTTTAAAGGCCAATAGCTTTTGCTCGAAACTTATTAGTTGCATATACAGATCACACGATGTATAATCCGAGAGCCGTAGCTCTAATGGCATCAACACATTTATACAAGAGATCACACACTACCGTACTATGAAACCTCACCCTAGGAGTCTTGGTCGAACCACCGGTTTAACACAGAGTCCACCTCAGGTGGTGCAAGTTGAACCAACCTCGACTCAATACCTTTGATAAATCCAATAAACAAGCATTAAAATCTGAACTAGAATACTTAAAATAAATTGACCAATAATGAACTTGGAATCCCTAATGAAAATAAAACAAACGTAGATACAACTCCACTTCACAAATATATCGATAATGGATATCATTTGATATCAAAACCCTGACCAACTCTCTCTCCACCCTCGCCCCAAGATTCGTGATCGAAATACAGAGAAACACAAGGGAAAAATGTCTTATGGGGTTAGCGATAAGCACCGATTGGCTATCTATACTCGTGTAGAATTGAGATTGTGCCGAGAATTCAACACCGAAGTCTATCTAATCACCGCATCTAGTGATGTGACCCTATGGTCCGTATAGGAATATACCTAGCATCACCACCCGTAACAAGGTGGACAACCTCACCGTTGATAAGACCATGAAACCACCGAAAGGATTCGTGTTAGCCGCATTTGTAGGCATACTCTACACGTCCTACAAGAATCCGAATATCACTTGAGGGATTGCGCAATCCGGGGTGGCGACCAACACGTAATCATCGTAAGTACTCTAAATTAGCATATCTTGTCCTAACATGGACGATGAATCACACGCCACGCTTTAAAGGCCAATAGCTTTTGCTCGAAACTTATTAGTTGCATATACAGAGATCACACGATGTATAATCCGAGAGCCGTAGCTCTAATGGCATCAACACATTTATACAAGAGATCACACACTACCGTACTATGAAACCTCACCCTAGGAGTCTTGGTCGAACCACTGGTTTAACACAGGAGTCCACCTCAGGGTGCAAGTTGAACCAACCTCGACTCAATACCTTTGTTAAATCCAATAAACAAGCATTAAAATCTGAACTAGAATACTTCAAATAAATTGACCAATAATGATCTTGGAATCCCTAATGAAAATTAAACAAAAGTAGATACAACTCCACTTCACAAATACATCGATAATGGATATCATTTGATATCAAAACCCCGACCAACTCTCTCTCCACCCTCGCCCCAAAGCACTCGTGATCGAAATACAGAGAAACACAAGGGAAAAATGTCTTATGGGGTTAGCGATAAGCACCGATTGGCTATCTATACTCGTGTAGAATTGAGATTGTGCCGAGAATTCAACACCGAAGTCTATCTAATCACCGCATCTAGTGATGTGACCCTATGGTCCGTATAGGAATATACCTAGCATCACCACCCGTAACAAGTGTGGACAACCTCACCGTTGATAAGACCATGAAACCACCGGAAAGGATTCGTGTTAGCCGCATTTGTAGGCATACTCTACACGTCCTACAAGAATCCGAATATCACTTGAGGGATTGCGCAATCCGGGGTGGCGACCAACACGTAATCATCGTAAGTACTCTAAATTAGCATATCTTGTCCTAACATGGACGATGAATCACACGCCACGCTTTAAAGGCCAATAGCTTTTGCTCGAAACTTATTAGTTGCATATACAGAGATCACACGATGTATAATCCGAGAGCCGTAGCTCTAATGGCATCAACACATTTATACAGTAGATCACACACTACCGTACTATGAAACCTCACCCTAGGACTCTTGGTCGAACCACTGGTTTAACACAGGAGTCCACCTCAGGGTGCAAGTTGAACCAACCTCGACTCAATACCTTTGATAAATCCAATAAACAAGCATTAAAATCTTAAACTAGAATACTTTAAATAAATTGACCAATAATGATCTTGGAATCCCTAATGAAAATTAAACAAAAGTAGATACAACTCCACTTCACAAATACATCGATAATGGATATCATTTGATATCAAAACCCCGACCAACTCTCTCTCCACCCTCGCCCCAAGCACCCGTGACCGAAATACAGAGAAACACAAGGGAAAAATGTCTTATGGGGTTAGCGATAAGCACCGATTGGCTATCTATACTCGTGTAGAATTGAGATTGTGCCGAGAATTCAACACCGAAGTCTATCTAATCACCGCATCTAGTGATGTGACCCTATGGTCCGTATAGGAATATACCTAGCATCACCACCCGTAACAAAGGTGGACAACCTCACCGTTGATAAGACCATGAAACCACCGAAAGGATTCGTGTGAGCCGCATTTGTAGGCATACTCTACACGTCCTACAAGAATCCGAATATCACTTGAGGGATTGCGCAATCCGGGGGTGGCGACCAACACGTAATCATCGTAAGTACTCTAAATTAGCATATCTTGTCCTAACATGGACGATGAATCACACGCCACGCTTTAAAGGCCAATAGCTTTTGCTCGAAACTTATTAGTTGCATATACATAGATCACACGATGTATAATCCGAGAGCCGTAGCTCTAATGGCATCAACACATTTATACAAGAGATCACACACTACCGTACTATGAAACCTCACCCTAGGAGTCTTGGTCGAACCACCGGTTTAACACAGAGTCAACCTCGTGGTGCAAGTTGAACCAACCTCGACTCAATACCTTTGTTAAATCCAATAAACAAGCATTAAAATCCGAACTAGAATACTTTAAATAAATTGACCAATAATGATCTTGGAATCCCTAATGAAAATTAAACAAAAGTAGATACAACTCCACTTCACAAATACATCGATAATGGATATCATTTGATATCAAAACCCCGACCAACTCTCTCTCCACCCTCGCTCCAAAGCACCCGTGATCGAAATACAGAGAAACACAAGGGAAAAATGTCTTATGGGGTTAGCGATAAGCACCGATTGGCTATCTATACTCGTGTAGAATTGAGATTGTGCCGAGAATTCAACACCGAAGTCTATCTAATCACCGCATCTAGTGATGTGACCCTATGGTCCGTATAGGAATATACCTAGCATCACCACCCGTAACAAAGGTGTGGACAACCTCACCGTTGATAAGACCATGAAACCACCGGAAAGGATTCGTGTTAGCCGCATTTGTCGGCATACTCTACACGTCCTACAAGAATCCGAATATCACTTGAGGGATTGCGCAATCCGGGGTGGCGACCAACACGTAATCATCGTAAGTACTCTAAATTAGCATATCTTGTCCTAACATGGACGATGAATCACACGCCACGCTTTAAAGGCCAATAGCTTTTGCTCGAAACTTATTAGTTGCATATACAGAGATCACACGATGTATAATCCGAGAGCCGTAGCTCTAATGGCATCAACACATTTATACAAGAGATCACACACTACCGTACTATGAAACCTCACCCTAGGAGTCTTGGTCGAACCACCGGTTTAACACAGAGTCAACCTCGTGGTGCAAGTTGAACCAACCTCGACTCAATACCTTTGTTAAATCCAATAAACAAGCATTAAAATCTGAACTAGAATACTTTAAATAAATTGACCAATAATGATCTTGGAATCCCTAATGAAAATTAAACAAAAGTAGATACAACTCCACTTCACAAATACATCGATAATGGATATCATTTGATATCAAAACCCCGACCAACTCTCTCTCCACCCTCGCCCAAAGACCCGTGACCGAAATACAGAGAAACACAAGGGAAAAATGTCTTATGGGGTTAGCGATAAGCACCGATTGGCTATCTATACTCGTGTAGAATTGAGATTGTGCCGAGAATTCAACACCGAAGTCTATCTAATCACCGCATCTAGTGATGTGACCCTATGGTCCGTATAGGAATATACCTAGCATCACCACCCGTAACAAGGTGGACAACCTCACCGTTGATAAGACCATGAAACCACCGGAAAGGATTCGTGTTAGCCGCATTTGTCGGCATACTCTACACGTCCTACAAGAATCCGAATATCACTTGAGGGATTGCGCAATCCGGGGTGGCGACCAACACGTAATCATCGTAAGTACTCTAAATTAGCATATCTTGTCCTAACATGGACGATGAATCACACGCCACGCTTTAAAGGCCAATAGCTTTTGCTCGAAACTTATTAGTTGCATATACAGAGATCACACGATGTATAATCCGAGAGCCGTAGCTCTAATGGCATCAACACATTTATACAAGAGATCACACACTACCGTACTATGAAACCTCACCCTAGGAGTCTTGGTCGAACCACCGGTTTAACACAGAGTCAACCTCAGGGTGCAAGTTGAACCAACCTCGACTCAATACCTTTGTTAAATCCAATAAACAAGCATTAAAATCTGAACTAGAATACTTTAAATAAATTGACCAATAATGATCTTGGAATCCCTAATGAAAATTAAACAAAAGTAGATACAACTCCACTTCACAAATACATCGATAATGGATATCATTTGATATCAAAACCCCGACCAACTCTCTCTCCACCCTCGCCCCAAGCACCCGTGATCGAAATACAGAGAAACACAAGGGAAAAATGTCTTATGGGGTTAGCGATAAGCACCGATTGGCTATCTATACTCGTGTAGAATTGAGATTGTGCCGAGAATTCAACACCGAAGTCTATCTAATCACCGCATCTAGTGATGTGACCCTATGGTCCGTATAGGAATATACCTAGCATCACCACCCGTAACAAGTGTGGACAACCTCACCGTTGATAAGACCATGAAACCACCGAAAGGATTCGTGTTAGCCGCATTTGTAGGCATACTCTACACGTCCTACAAGAATCCGAATATCACTTGAGGGATTGCGCAATCCGGGGTGGCGACCAACACGTAATCATCGTAAGTACTCTAAATTAGCATATCTTGTCCTAACATGGACGATGAATCACACGCCACGCTTTAAAGGCCAATAGCTTTTGCTCGAAACTTATTAGTTGCATATACATAGATCACACGATGTATAATCCGAGAGCCGTAGCTCTAATGGCATCAACACATTTATACAAGAGATCACACACTACCGTACTATGAAACCTCACCCTAGGAGTCTTGGTCGAACCACCGGTTTAACACAGAGTCAACCTCAGGTGCAAGTTGAACCAACCTCGACTCAATACCTTTGTTAAATCCAATAAACAAGCATTAAAATCCGAACTAGAATACTTTAAATAAATTGACCAATAATGATCTTGGAATCCCTAATGAAAATTAAACAAAAGTAGATACAACTCCACTTCACAAATACATCGATAATGGATATCATTTGATATCAAAACCCCGACCAACTCTCTCTCCACCCTCGCCCCAAGACCCGTGATCGAAATACAGAGAAACACAAGGGAAAAATGTCTTATGGGGTTAGCGATAAGCACCGATTGGCTATCTATACTCGTGTAGAATTGAGATTGTGCCGAGAATTCAACACCGAAGTCTATCTAATCACCGCATCTAGTGATGTGACCCTATGGTCCGTATAGGAATATACCTAGCATCACCACCCGTAACAAGGTGGACAACCTCACCGTTGATAAGACCATGAAACCACCGAAAAGGATTCGTGTTAGCCGCATTTGTCGGCATACTCTACACGTCCTACAAGAATCCGAATATCACTTGAGGGATTGCGCAATCCGGGGTGGCGACCAACACGTAATCATCGTAAGTACTCTAAATTAGCATATCTTGTCCTAACATGGACGATGAATCACACGCCACGCTTTAAAGGCCAATAGCTTTTGCTCGAAACTTATTAGTTGCATATACAAAGATCACACGATGTATAATCTGAGAGCCGTAGCTCTAATGGCATCAACACATTTATACAGTAGATCACACACTACCGTACTATGAAACCTCACCCTAGGAGTCTTGGTCGAACCACTGGTTTAACACAGGAGTCCACCTCGTGGTGCAAGTTGAACCAACCTCGACTCAATACCTTTGTTAAATCCAATAAACAAGCATTAAAATCCGAACTAGAATACTTTAAATAAATTGACCAATAATGATCTTGGAATCCCTAATGAAAATTAAACAAAAGTAGATACAACTCCACTTCACAAATACATCGATAATGGATATCATTTGATATCAAAACCCCGACCAACTCTCTCTCCACCCTCGCCCAAAGCATCCGTGATCGAAATACAGAGAAACACAAGGGAAAAATGTCTTATGGGGTTAGCGATAAGCACCGATTGGCTATCTATACTCGTGTAGAATTGAGATTGTGCCGAGAATTCAACACCGAAGTCTATCTAATCACCGCATCTAGTGATGTGACCCTATGGTCCGTATAGGAATATACCTAGCATCACCACCCGTAACAAAGGTGGACAACCTCACCGTTGATAAGATTATGAAACCACCGGAAAGGATTCGTGTTAGCCGCATTTGTCAGGATACTCTACACGTCCTACAAGAATCTGAATATCACTTGAGGGATTGCGCAATCCGGGGGTGGCGACCAACACGTAATCATCGTAAGTACTCTAAATTAGCATATCTTGTCCTAACATGGACGATGAATCACACGCCACGCTTTAAAGGCCAATAGCTTTTGCTCGAAACTTATTAGTTGCATATACAAAGATCACACGATGTATAATCCGAGAGCCGTAGCTCTAATGGCATCAACACATTTATACAAGAGATCACACACTACCGTACTATGAAACCTCACCCTAGAGTCTTGGTCGAACCACCGGTTTAACACAGAGTCCACCTCGGGTGCAAGTTGAACCAACCTCGACTCAATACCTTTGATAAATCCAATAAACAAGCATTAAAATCCGAACTAGAATACTTTAAATAAATTGACCAATAATGATCTTGGAATCCCTAATGAAAATTAAACAAAAGTAGATACAACTCCACTTCACAAATACATCGATAATGGATATCATTTGATATCAAAACCCCGACCAACTCTCTCTCCACCCTCGCCCAAAGCACCGTGATCGAAATACAGAGAAACACAAGGGAAAAATGTCTTATGGGGTTAGCGATAAGCACCGATTGGCTATCTATACTCGTGTAGAATTGAGATTGTGCCGAGAATTCAACACCGAAGTCTATCTAATCACCGCATCTAGTGATGTGACCCTATGGTCCGTATAGGAATATACCTAGCATCACCACCCGTAACAAAGGTGGACAACCTCACCGTTGATAAGACCATGAAACCACCGAAAGGATTCGTGTTAGCCGCATTTGTCGGCATACTCTACACGTCCTACAAGAATCCGAATATCACTTGAGGGATTGCGCAATCCGGGGGTGGCGACCAACACGTAATCATCGTAAGTACTCTAAATTAGCATATCTTGTCCTAACATGGACGATGAATCACACGCCACGCTTTAAAGGCCAATAGCTTTTGCTCGAAACTTATTAGTTGCATATACAGAGATCACACGATGTATAATCCGAGAGCCGTAGCTCTAATGGCATCAACACATTTATACAAGAGATCACACACTACCGTACTATGAAACCTCACCCTAGGAGTCTTGGTCGAACCACCGGTTTAACACAGAGTCCACCTCGTGGTGCAAGTTGAACCAACCTCGACTCAATACCTTTGATAAATCCAATAAACAAGCATTAAAATCCGAACTAGAATACTTTAAATAAATTGACCAATAATGATCTTGGAATCCCTAATGAAAATAAAACAAAAGTAGATACAACTCCACTTCACAAATACATCGATAATGGATATCATTTGATATCAAAACCCCGACCAACTCTCTCTCCACCCTCGCCCAAAGTATTCGTGATCGAAATACAGAGAAACACAAGGGAAAAATGTCTTATGGGGTTAGCGATAAGCACCGATTGGCTATCTATACTCGTGTAGAATTGAGATTGTGCCGAGAATTCAACACCGAAGTCTATCTAATCACCGCATCTAGTGATGTGACCCTATGGTCCGTATAGGAATATACCTAGCATCACCACCCGTAACAAAGGTGGACAACCTCACCGTTGATAAGACCATGAAACCACCGAAAGGATTCGTGTTAGCCGCATTTGTCGGCATACTCTACACGTCCTACAAGAATCCGAATATCACTTGAGGGATTGCGCAATCCGGGGGTGGCGACCAACACGTAATCATCGTAAGTACTCTAAATTAGCATATCTTGTCCTAACATGGACGATGAATCACACGCCACGCTTTAAAGGCCAATAGCTTTTGCTCGAAACTTATTAGTTGCATATACAAAGATCACACGATGTATAATCTGAGAGCCGTAGCTCTAATGGCATCAACACATTTATACAGTAGATCACACACTACCGTACTATGAAACCTCACCCTAGGAGTCTTGGTCGAACCACTGGTTTAACACAGGAGTCCACCTCGTGGTGCAAGTTGAACCAACCTCGACTCAATACCTTTGATAAATCCAATAAACAAGCATTAAAATCCGAACTGGAATACTTTAAATAAATTGACCAATAATGATCTTGGAATCCCTAATGAAAATAAAACAAAAGTAGATACAACTCCACTTCACAAATACATCGATAATGGATATCATTTGATATCAAAACCCCGACCAACTCTCTCTCCACCCTCGCTCCAAGCACCCGTGATCGAAATACAGAGAAACACAAGGGAAAAATGTCTTATGGGGTTAGCGATAAGCACCGATTGGCTATCTATACTCGTGTAGAATTGAGATTGTGCCGAGAATTCAACACCGAAGTCTATCTAATCACCGCATCTAGTGATGTGACCCTATGGTCCGTATAGGAATATACCTAGCATCACCACCCGTAACAAGTATGGACAACCTCACCGTTGATAAGACCATGAAACCACCGAAAGGATTCGTGTTAGCCGCATTTGTCGGCATACTCTACACGTCCTACAAGAATCCGAATATCACTTGAGGGATTGCGCAATCCGGGGTGGCGACCAACACGTAATCATCGTAAGTACTCTAAATTAGCATATCTTGTCCTAACATGGACGATGAATCACACGCCACGCTTTAAAGGCCAATAGCTTTTGCTCGAAACTTATTAGTTGCATATACAAAGATCACACGATGTATAATCTGAGAGCCGTAGCTCTAATGGCATCAACACATTTATACAGTAGATCACACACTACCGTACTATGAAACCTCACCCTAGGAGTCTTGGTCGAACCACTGGTTTAACACAGGAGTCCACCTCGTGGTGCAAGTTGAACCAACCTCGACTCAATACCTTTGATAAATCCAATAAACAAGCATTAAAATCCGAACTAGAATACTTTAAATAAATTGACCAATAATGATCTTGGAATCCCTAATGAAAATAAAACAAAAGTAGATACAACTCCACTTCACAAATACATCGATAATGGATATCATTTGATATCAAAACCCCGACCAACTCTCTCTCCACCCTCGCCCAAGCCCGTGATCGAAATACAGAGAAACACAAGGGAAAAATGTCTTATGGGGTTAGCGATAAGCACCGATTGGCTATCTATACTCGTGTAGAATTGAGATTGTGCCGAGAATTCAACACCGAAGTCTATCTAATCACCGCATCTAGTGATGTGACCCTATGGTCCGTATAGGAATATACCTAGCATCACCACCCGTAACAAAGATGTGACAACCTCACCGTTGATAAGACCATGAAACCACCGAAAGGATTCGTGTTAGCCGCATTTGTCGGCATACTCTACACGTCCTACAAGAATCCGAATATCACTTGAGGGATTGCGCAATCCGGGGTGGCGACCAACACGTAATCATCGTAAGTACTCTAAATTAGCATATCTTGTCCTAACATGGACGATGAATCACACGCCACGCTTTAAAGGCCAATAGCTTTTGCTCGAAACTTATTAGTTGCATATACAGAGATCACACGATGTATAATCCGAGAGCCGTAGCTCTAATGGCATCAACACATTTATACAAGAGATCACACACTACCGTACTATGAAACCTCACCCTAGGAGTCTTGGTCGAACCACCGGTTTAACACAGAGTCCACCTCGTGGTGCAAGTTGAACCAACCTCGACTCAATACCTTTGATAAATCCAATAAACAAGCATTAAAATCCGAACTGGAATACTTTAAATAAATTGACCAATAATGATCTTGGAATCCCTAATGAAAATAAAACAAAAGTAGATACAACTCCAGTTCAGAAATACATCGATAATGGATATCATCTGATATCAAAACCCCGACCAACTCTCTCTCCACCCTCGCCCAAGCACCCGTGATCGAAATACAGAGAAACACAAGGGAAAAATGTCTTATGGGGTTAGCGATAAGCACCGATTGGCTATCTATACTCGTGTAGAATTGAGATTGTGCCGAGAATTCAACACCGAAGTCTATCTAATCACCGCATCTAGTGATGTGACCCTATGGTCCGTATAGGAATATACCTAGCATCACCACCCGTAAAAGATGGACAACCTCACCGTTGATAAGATTATGAAACCACCGGAAAGGATTCGTGTTAGCCGCATTTGTCAGGATACTCTACACGTCCTACAAGAATCTGAATATCACTTGAGGGATTGCGCAATCCGGGGGTGGCGACCAACACGTAATCATCGTAAGTACTCTAAATTAGCATATCTTGTCCTAACATGGACGATGAATCACACGCCACGCTTTAAAGGCCAATAGCTTTTGCTCGAAACTTATTAGTTGCATATACAAGAGATCACACGATGTATAATCCGAGAGCCGTAGCTCTAATGGCATCAACACATTTATACAAGAGATCACACACTACCGTACTATGAAACCTCACCCTAGGAGTCTTGGTCGAACCACCGGTTTAACACAGAGTCCACCTCGTGGTGCAAGTTGAACCAACCTCGACTCAATACCTTTGATAAATCCAATAAACAAGCATTAAAATCCGAACTGGAATACTTTAAATAAATTGACCAATAATGATCTTGGAATCACTAATGAAAATAAAACAAAAGAAGATACAACTCCACTTCAAAAATACATCGATAATGGATATCATCTTATATCAAAACCCCGACCAACTCTCTCTCCACCCTCGCTCCAAGCACCCGTGATCGAAATACAGAGAAACACAAGGGAAAAATGTCTTATGGGGTTAGCGATAAGCACCGATTGGCTATCTATACTCGTGTAGAATTGAGATTGTGCCGAGAATTCAACACCGAAGTCTATCTAATCACCGCATCTAGTGATGTGACCCTATGGTCCGTATAGGAATATACCTAGCATCACCACCCGTAACAAAGATGGACAACCTCACCGTTGATAAGACCATGAAACCACCGAAAGGATTCGTGTTAGCCGCATTTGTCGGCATACTCTACACGTCCTACAAGAATCCGAATATCACTTGAGGGATTGCGCAATCCGGGGTGGCGACCAACACGTAATCATCGTAAGTACTCTAAATTAGCATATCTTGTCCTAACATGGACGATGAATCACACGCCACAGTTTAAAGGCCAATAGCTTTTGCTCGAAACTTATTAGTTGCATATACAAAGATCACACGATGTATAATCTGAGAGCCGTAGCTCTAATGGCATCAACACATTTATACAGTAGATCACACACTACCGTACTATGAAACCTCACCCTAGGAGTCTTGGTCGAACCACTGGTTTAACACAGGAGTCCACCTCAGGGTGCAAGTTGAACCAACCTCGACTCAATACCTTTGATAAATCCAATAAACAAGCATTAAAATCTGAACTGGAATACTTTAAATAAATTGACCAATAATGATCTTGGAATCACTAATGAAAATAAAACAAAAGAAGATACAACTCCAGTTCAAAAATACATCGATAATGGATATCATCTTATATCAAAACTCCGACCAACTCTCTCTCCACCCTCGCTCCAAAGCACCCGTGATCGAAATACGAGAAACACAAGGGAAAAATGTCTTATGGGGTTAGCGATAAGCACCGATTGGCTATCTATACTCGTGTAGAATTGAGATTGTGCCGAGAATTCAACACCGAAGTCTATCTAATCACCGCATCTAGTGATGTGACCCTATGGTCCGTATAGGAATATACCTAGCATCACCACCCGTAACAAGATGGACAACCTCACCGTTGATAAGACCATGAAACCACCGAAAGGATTCGTGTTAGCCGCATTTGTCGGCATACTCTACACGTCCTACAAGAATCCGAATATCACTTGAGGGATTGCGCAATCGGGGGTGGCGACCAACACGTAATCATCGTAAGTACTCTAAATTAGCATATCTTATCCTAACATGGACGATGAATCACACGCCACGGTTTAAGGCCAATAGCTTTTGCTCGAAACTTATTAGTTGCATATACAGAGATCACACGATGTATAATCTGAGAGCCGTAGCTCTAATGGCATCAACACATTTATACAAGAGATCACACACTACCGTACTATGAAACCTCACCCTAGAGTCTTGGTCGAACCACCGGTTTAACACAGAGTCCACCTCGTGGTGCAAGTTGAACCAACCTCGACTCAATACCTTTGATAAATCCAATAAACAAGCATTAAAATCTGAACCGGAATACTTTAAATAAATTGACCAATAATGATCTTGGAATCACTAATGAAAATAAAACAAAAGAAGATACAACTCCAGTTCAAAAATACATCGATAATGGATATCATCTTATATCAAAACTCCGACCAACTCTCTCTCCACCCTCGCTCCAAAGACCCGTGACCGAAATACAGAGAAACACAAGGGAAAAATGTCTTATGGGGTTAGCGATAAGCACCGATTGGCTATCTATACTCGTGTAGAATTGAGATTGTGCCGAGAATTCAACACGAAAGTCTATCTAATCACCGCATCTAGTGATGTGACCCTATGGTCCGTATAGGAATATACCTAGCATCACCACCCGTAACAAAGATGGACAACCTCACCGTTGATAAGACCATGAAACCACCGAAAGGATTCGTGTTAGCCGCATTTGTCGGCATACTCTACACGTCCTACAAGAATCTGAATATCACTTGAGGGATTGCGCAATCCGGGGGTGGCGACCAACACGTAATCATCGTAAGTACTCTAAATTAGCATATCTTGTCCTAACATGGACGATGAATCACACGCCACGGTTTAAAGGCCAATAGCTTTTGCTCGAAACTTATTAGTTGCATATACAGAGATCACACGATGTATAATCTGAGAGCCGTAGCTCTAATGGCATCAACACATTTATACAGGATCACACACTACCGTACTATGAAACCTCACCCTAGGAGTCTTGGTCGAACCACCGGTTTAACACAGAGTCCACCTCGTGGTGCAAGTTGAACCAACCTCGACTCAATACCTTTGATAAATCCAATAAACAAGCATTAAAATCTGAACTGGAATACTTTAAATAAATTGACCAATAATGATCTTGGAATCACTAATGAAAATAAAACAAAAGAAGATACAACTCAAGTTCAAAAATACATCGATAATGGATATCATCTTATATCAAAACTCTGACCAACTCTCTCTCCACCCTCGCCCCAAGCACCCGTGACCGAAATACAGAGAAACACAAGGGAAAAATGTCTTATGGGGTTAGCGATAAGCACCGATTGGCTATCTATACTCGTGTAGAATTGAGATTGTGCCGAGAATTCAACACCGAAGTCTATCTAATCACCGCATCTAGTGATGTGACCCTATGGTCCGTATAGGAATATACCTAGCATCACCACCCGTAACAAATGGACAACCTCACCGTTGATAAGACCATGAAACCACCGAAAGGATTCGTGTTAGCCGCATTTGTCGGCATACTCTACACGTCCTACAAGAATCCGAATATCACTTGAGGGATTGCGCAATCCGGGGGTGGCGACCAACACGTAATCATCGTAAGTACTCTAAATTAGCATATCTTGTCCTAACATGGACGATGAATCACACGCCACGGTTTAAAGGCCAATAGCTTTTGCTCGAAACTTATTAGTTGCATATACAGAGATCACACGATGTATAATCTGAGAGCCGTAGCTCTAATGGCATCAACACATTTATACAGTAGATCACACACTACCGTACTATGAAACCTCACCCTAGAGTCTTGGTCGAACCACCGGTTTAACACAGAGTCCACCTCAGGTGCAAGTTGAACCAACCTCGACTCAATACCTTTGATAAATCCAATAAACAAGCATTAAAATCCGAACCGGAATACTTTAAATAAATTGACCAATAATGATCTTGGAATCACTAATGAAAATAAAACAAAAGAAGATACAACTCCAGTTCAAAAATACATCGATAATGGATATCATCTTATATCAAAACTCCGACCAACTCTCTCTCCACCCTCGCCCAAGCACCCGTGACCGAAATACGTAGAAACACAAGGGAAAAATGTCTTATGGGGTTAGCGATAAGCACCGATTGGCTATCTATACTCGTGTAGAATTGAGATTGTGCCGAGAATTCAACACCGAAGTCTATCTAATCACCGCATCTAGTGATGTGACCCTATGGTCCGTATAGGAATATACCTAGCATCACCACCCGTAACAAGATGGACAACCTCACCGTTGATAAGACCATGAAACCACCGAAAAGGATTCGTGTTAGCCGCATTTGTCGGCATACTCTACACGTCCTACAAGAATCCGAATATCACTTGAGGGATTGCGCAATCCGGGGTGGCGACCAACACGTAATCATCGTAAGTACTCTAAATTAGCATATCTTGTCCTAACATGGACGATGAATCACACGCCACGGTTTAAAGGCCAATAGCTTTTGCTCGAAACTTATTAGTTGCATATACGTAGATCACACGATGTATAATCCGAGAGCCGTAGCTCTAATGGCATCAACACATTTATACAAGAGATCACACACTACCGTACTATGAAACCTCACCCTAGGAGTCTTGGTCGAACCACTGGTTTAACACAGGAGTCCACCTCAGGGTGCAAGTTGAACCAACCTCGACTCAATACCTTTGATAAATCCAATAAACAAGCATTAAAATCTGAACTGGAATACTTTAAATAAATTGACCAATAATGATCTTGGAATCACTAATGAAAATAAAACAAAAGAAGATACAACTCAAGTTCAAAAATACATCGATAATGGATATCATCTTATATCAAAACTCCGACCAACTCTCTCTCCACCCTCGCTCCAAGACCCGTGATCGAAATACGTAGAAACACAAGGGAAAAATGTCTTATGGGGTTAGCGATAAGCACCGATTGGCTATCTATACTCGTGTAGAATTGAGATTGTGCCGAGAATTCAACACCGAAGTCTATCTAATCACCGCATCTAGTGATGTGACCCTATGGTCCGTATAGGAATATACCTAGCATCACCACCCGTAAAAAGATGGACAACCTCACCGTTGATAAGACCATGAAACCACCGAAAGGATTCGTGTTAGCCGCATTTGTCGGCATACTCTACACGTCCTACAAGAATCCGAATATCACTTGAGGGATTGCGCAATCCGGGGGGCGACCAACACGTAATCATCGTAAGTACTCTAAATTAGCATATCTTGTCCTAACATGGACGATGAATCACACGCCACGGTTTAAAGGCCAATAGCTTTTGCTCGAAACTTATTAGTTGCATATACATAGATCACACGATGTATAATCCGAGAGCCGTAGCTCTAATGGCATCAACACATTTATACAAGAGATCACACACTACCGTACTATGAAACCTCACCCTAGGAGTCTTGGTCGAACCACCGGTTTAACACAGAGTCCACCTCGGGTGCAAGTTGAACCAACCTCGACTCAATACCTTTGATAAATCCAATAAACAAGCATTAAAATCCGAACCGGAATACTTTAAATAAATTGACCAATAATGATCTTGGAATCACTAATGAAAATAAAACAAAAGAAGATACAACTCAAGTTCAAAAATACATCGATAATGGATATCATCTTATATCAAAACTCCGACCAACTCTCTCTCCACCCTCGCCCCAAGAGCTTCGTGATCGAAATACAGAGAAACACAAGGGAAAAATGTCTTATGGGGTTAGCGATAAGCACCGATTGGCTATCTATACTCGTGTAGAATTGAGATTGTGCCGAGAATTCAACACCGAAAGTCTATCTAATCACCGCATCTAGTGATGTGACCCTATGGTCCGTATAGGAATATACCTAGCATCACCACCCGTAACAAAGATGGACAACCTCACCGTTGATAAGACCATGAAACCACCGAAAGGATTCGTGTTAGCCGCATTTGTCGGCATACTCTACACGTCCTACAAGAATCCGAATATCACTTGAGGGATTGCGCAATCCGGGGTGGCGACCAACACGTAATCATCGTAAGTACTCTAAATTAGCATATCATGTCCTAACATGGACGATGAATCACACGCCACTGTTTAAAGGCCAATAGCTTTTGCTCGAAACTTATTAGTTGCATATACATAGATCACACGATGTATAATCTGAGAGCCGTAGCTCTAATGACATCAACACATTTATACAAGAGATCACACACTACCGTACTATGAAACCTCACCCTAAGAGTCTTGGTCGAACCACCGGTTTAACACAGAGTCCACCTCAGGTGCAAGTTGAACCAACCTCGACTCAATACCTTTGATAAATCCAATAAACAAGCATTAAAATCTGAACCGGAATACTTTAAATAAATTGACCAATAATGATCTTGGAATCACTAATGAAAATAAAACAAAAGAAGATACAACTCAAGTTCAAAAATACATCGATAATGGATATCATCTTATATCAAAACTCCGACCAACTCTCTCTCCACCCTCGCCCAAGCACCCGTGATCGAAATACAGAGAAACACAAGGGAAAAATGTCTTATGGGGTTAGCGATAAGCACCGATTGGCTATCTATACTCGTGTAGAATTGAGATTGTGCCGAGAATTCAACACCGAAGTCTATCTAATCACCGCATCTAGTGATGTGACCCTATGGTCCGTATAGGAATATACCTAGCATCACCACCCGTAACAAGATGGACAACCTCACCGTTGATAAGACCATGAAACCACCGGAAAGGATTCGTGTTAGCCGCATTTGTCGGCATACTCTACACGTCCTACAAGAATCCGAATATCACTTGAGGGATTGCGCAATCCGGGGTGGCGACCAACACGTAATCATCGTAAGTACTCTAAATTAGCATATCTTGTCCTAACATGGACGATGAATCACACGCCACGGTTTAAAGGCCAATAGCTTTTGCTCGAAACTTATTAGTTGCATATACAGAGATCACACGATGTATAATCTGAGAGCCGTAGCTCTAATGGCATCAACACATTTATACAAGAGATCACACACTACCGTACTATGAAACCTCACCCTAGGAGTCTTGGTCGAACCACCGGTTTAACACAGAGTCCACCTCGGGTGCAAGTTGAACCAACCTCGACTCAATACCTTTGATAAATCCAATAAACAAGCATTAAAATCCGAACCGGAATACTTTAAATAAATTGACCAATAATGATCTTGGAATCACTAATGAAAATAAAACAAAAGAAGATACAACTCAAGTTCAAAAATACATCGATAATGGATATCATCTTATATCAAAACTCCGACCAACTCTCTCTCCACCCTCGCCCAAAGACCCGTGATCGAAATACAGAGAAACACAAGGGAAAAATGTCTTATGGGGTTAGCGATAAGCACTGATTGGCTATCTATACTTGTGTAGAATTGAGATTGTGCTGAGAATTCAACACCGAAGTCTATCTAATCACTGCATCTAGTGATGTGACCCTATGGTCCGTATAGGAATATACCTAGCATCACCACCCGTAACAAGTATGGACAACCTCACCGTTGATAAGACCATGAAACCACCGAAAGGATTCGTGTTAGCCGCATTTGTCGGCATACTCTACACGTCCTACAAGAATCCGAATATCACTTGAGGGATTGCGCAATCCGGGGGTGGCGACCAACACGTAATCATCGTAAGTACTCTAAATTAGCATATCTTGTCCTAACATGGACGATGAATCACACGCCACGGTTTAAAGGCCAATAGCTTTTGCTCGAAACTTATTAGTTGCATATACAGATCACACGATGTATAATCCGAGAGCCGTAGCTCTAATGACATCAACACATTTATACAATAGATCACACACTACCGTACTATGAAACCTCACCCTAAGAGTCTTGGTCGAACCACTGGTTTAACACAGGAGTCCACCTCAGGGTGCAAGTTGAACCAACCTCGACTCAATACCTTTGATAAATCCAATAAACAAGCATTAAAATCCGAACTGGAATACTTTAAATAAATTGACCAATAATGATCTTGGAATCACTAATGAAAATAAAACAAAAGAAGATACAACTCAAGTTCAAAAATACATCGATAATGGATATCATCTTATATCAAAACTCCGACCAACTCTCTCTCCACCCTCGCCCCAAGCACCCGTGACCGAAATACGTAGAAACACAAGGGAAAAATGTCTTATGGGGTTAGCGATAAGCACCGATTGGCTATCTATACTCGTGTAGAATTGAGATTGTGCTGAGAATTCAACACTGAAGTCTATCTAATCACTGCATCTAGTGATGTGACCCTATGGTCCGTATAGGAATATACCTAGCATCAGCCACCCGTAACAATATGGACAACCTCACCGTTGATAAGACCATGAAACCACCGAAAGGATTCGTGTGAGCCGCATTTGTCGGCATACTCTACACGTCCTACAAGAATCCGAATATCACTTGAGGGATTGCGCAATCCGGGGTGGCGACCAACACGTAATCATCGTAAGTACTCTAAATTAGCATATCTTGTCCTAACATGGACGATGAATCACACGCCACGGTTTAAAGGCCAATAGCTTTTGCTCGAAACTTATTAGTTGCATATACAGAGATCACACGATGTATAATCTGAGAGCCGTAGCTCTAATGGCATCAACACATTTATACAAGAGATCACACACTACCGTACTATGAAACCTCACCCTAGGAGTCTTGGTCGAACCACCGGTTTAACACAGAGTCCACCTCGGTGCAAGTTGAACCAACCTCGACTCAATACCTTTGATAAATCCAATAAACAAGCATTAAAATCTGAACCGGAATACTTTAAATAAATTGACCAATAATGATCTTGGAATCACTAATGAAAATAAAACAAAAGAAGATACAACTCAAGTTCAAAAATACATCGATAATGGATATCATCTTATATCAAAACTCCGACCAACTCTCTCTCCACCCTCGCTCCCAAGCACCCGTGATCGAAATACAGAAACACAAGGGAAAAATGTCTTATGGGGTTAGCGATAAGCACCGATTGGCTATCTATACTCGTGTAGAATTGAGATTGTGCCGAGAATTCAACACCGAAGTCTATCTAATCACCGCATCTAGTGATGTGACCCTATGGTCCGTATAGGAATATACCTAGCATCACCACCCGTAACAAAGATGGACAACCTCACCGTTGATAAGACCATGAAACCACCGAAAGGATTCGTGTTAGCCGCATTTGTCGGCATACTCTACACGTCCTACAAGAATCCGAATATCACTTGAGGGATTGCGCAATCCGGGGGTGGCGACCAACACGTAATCATCGTAAGTACTCTAAATTAGCATATCTTGTCCTAACATGGACGATGAATCACACGCCACGGTTTAAAGGCCAATAGCTTTTGCTCGAAACTTATTAGTTGCATATACAGAGATCACACGATGTATAATCTGAGAGCCGTAGCTCTAATGACATCAACACATTTATACAAGAGATCACACACTACCGTACTATGAAACCTCACCCTAGGAGTCTTGGTCGAACCACCGGTTTAACACAGAGTCCACCTCAGGTGCAAGTTGAACCAACCTCGACTCAATACCTTTGATAAATCCAATAAACAAGCATTAAAATCCGAACCGGAATACTTTAAATAAATTGACCAATAATGATCTTGGAATCACTAATGAAAATAAAACAAAAGAAGATACAACTCAAGTTCAAAAATACATCGATAATGGATATCATCTTATATCAAAACTCCGACCAACTCTCTCTCCACCCTCGCTCCAAGACATCCGTGATCGAAATACAGAGAAACACAAGGGAAAAATGTCTTATGGGGTTAGCAATAAGCACTGATTTGCTATCTATACTTGTGTAGAATTGAGATTGTGCTGAGAATTCAACACTGAAGTCTATCTAATCACTGCATCTAGTGATGTGACCCTATGGTCCGTATAGGAATATACCTAGCATCACCCACCCGTAACAAGATGGACAACCTCACCGTTGATAAGACCATGAAACCACCGAAAGGATTCGTGTTAGCCGCATTTGTCGGCATACTCTACACGTCCTACAAGAATCCGAATATCACTTGAGGGATTGCGCAATCCGGGGGTGGCGACCAACACGTAATCATCGTAAGTACTCTAAATTAGCATATCTTGTCCTAACATGGACGATGAATCACACGCCACGGTTTAAAGGCCAATAGCTTTTGCTCGAAACTTATTAGTTGCATATACGTAGATCACACGATGTATAATCCGAGAGCCGTAGCTCTAATGACATCAACACATTTATACAATAGATCACACACTACCGTACTATGAAACCTCACCCTAAGAGTCTTGGTCGAACCACTGGTTTAACACAGGAGTCCACCTCAGGGTGCAAGTTGAACCAACCTCGACTCAATACCTTTGATAAATCCAATAAACAAGCATTAAAATCTGAACTGGAATACTTTAAATAAATTGACCAATAATGATCTTGGAATCACTAATGAAAATAAAACAAAAGAAGATACAACTCAAGTTCAAAAATACATCGATAATGGATATCATCTTATATCAAAACTCCGACCAACTCTCTCTCCACCCTCGCTCCAAGAACCCGTGATCGAAATACAGAAACACAAGGGAAAAATGTCTTATGGGGTTAGCGATAAGCACCGATTGGCTATCTATACTCGTGTAGAATTGAGATTGTGCCGAGAATTCAACACCGAAGTCTATCTAATCACCGCATCTAGTGATGTGACCCTATGGTCCGTATAGGAATATACCTAGCATCACCACCCGTAACAAGATGGACAACCTCACCGTTGATAAGACCATGAAACCACCGGAAAGGATTCGTGTTAGCTGCATTTGTCGGCATACTCTACACGTCCTACAAGAATCTGAATATCACTTGAGGGATTGCGCAATCCGGGGTGGCGACCAACACGTAATCATCGTAAGTACTCTAAATTAGCATATCTTGTCCTAACATGGACGATGAATCACACGCCACGGTTTAAAGGCCAATAGCTTTTGCTCGAAACTTATTAGTTGCATATACAGAGATCACACGATGTATAATCTGAGAGCCGTAGCTCTAATGACATCAACACATTTATACAAGAGATCACACACTACCGTACTATGAAACCTCACCCTAGGAGTCTTGGTCGAACCACTGGTTTAACACAGAGTCCACCTCAGGTGCAAGTTGAACCAACCTCGACTCAATACCTTTGATAAATCCAATAAACAAGCATTAAAATCTGAACTGGAATACTTTAAATAAATTGACCAATAATGATCTTGGAATCACTAATGAAAATAAAACAAAAGAAGATACAACTCAAGTTCAAAAATACATCGATAATGGATATCATCTTATATCAAAACTCTGACCAACTCTCTCTCCACCCTCACCCAAGCACCCGTGATCGAAATACGTAGAAACACAAGGGAAAAATGTCTTATGGGGTTAGCGATAAGCACCGATTGGCTATCTATACTCGTGTAGAATTGAGATTGTGCCGAGAATTCAACACCGAAGTCTATCTAATCACCGCATCTAGTGATGTGACCCTATGGTCCGTATAGGAATATACCTAGCATCAGCGACCCGTAACACAGTGGACAACCTCACCGTTGATAAGACCATGAAACCACCGGAAAGGATTCGTGTTAGCTGCATTTGTCAGCATACTCTACACGTCCTACAAGAATCTGAATATCACTTGAGGGATTGCGCAATTCGGGGTGGCGACCAACACGTAATCATCGTAAGTACTCTAAATTAGCATATCTTGTCCTAACATGGACGATGAATCACACGCCACGGTTTAAAGGCCAATAGCTTTTGCTCGAAACTTATTAGTTGCATATACATAGATCACACGATGTATAATCCGAGAGCCGTAGCTCTAATGGCATCAACACATTTATACAAGAGATCACACACTACCGTACTATGAAACCTCACCCTAGGAGTCTTGGTCGAACCACCGGTTTAACACAGAGTCCACCTCGTGGGTGCAAGTTGAACCAACCTCGACTCAATACCTTTGATAAATCCAATAAACAAGCATTAAAATCCGAACTGGAATACTTTAAATAAATTGACCAATAATGATCTTGGAATCCCTAATGAAAATAAAACAAAGAATATACAACTCCAGTTGAGAAATACATCGATAATGGTTATCATCTGATATCAAAACCCCGACCAACTCTCTCTCCACCCTCGCCCAAAAGACCCGTGACCGAAATACAGAGAAACACAAGGGAAAAATGTCTTATGGGGTTAGCGATAAGCACCGATTGGCTATCTATACTCGTGTAGAATTGAGATTGTGCCGAGAATTCAACACGAAAGTCTATCTAATCACCGCATCTAGTGATGTGACCCTATGGTCCGTATAGGAATATACCTAGCATCACCACCCGTAACAAAGGTGGACAACCTCACCGTTGATAAGACCATGAAACCACCGAAAGGATTCGTGTTAGCAGCATTTGTAGGCATACTCTACACGTCCTACAAGAATCCGAATATCACTTGAGGGATTGCGCAATCCGGGGTGGCGACCAACACGTAATCATCGTAAGTACTCTAAATTAGCATATCTTGTCCTAACATGGACGATGAATCACACGCCACGGTTTAAAGGCCAATAGCTTTTGCTCGAAACTTATTAGTTGCATATACATAGATCACACGATGTATAATCCGAGAGCCGTAGCTCTAATGGCATCAACACATTTATACAAGAGATCACACACTACCGTACTATGAAACCTCACCCTAGGAGTCTTGGTCGAACCACCGGTTTAACACAGAGTCCACCTCAGGTGCAAGTTGAACCAACCTCGACTCAATACCTTTGATAAATCCAATAAACAAGCATTAAAATCCGAACTAGAATACTTTAAATAAATTGACCAATAATGATCTTGGAATCCCTAATGAAAATAAAACAAAAGTAGATACAACTCCACTTCACAAATACATCGATAATGGATATCATTTGATATCAAAACCCCGACCAACTCTCTCTCCACCCTCGCTCCAAAGCACTCCGTGACCGAAATACGTAGAAACACAAGGGAAAAATGTCTTATGGGGTTAGCGATAAGCACCGATTGGCTATCTATACTCGTGTAGAATTGAGATTGTGCCGAGAATTCAACACGAAAGTCTATCTAATCACCGCATCTAGTGATGTGACCCTATGGTCCGTATAGGAATATACCTAGCATCACCACCCGTAACAAGGTGGACAACCTCACCGTTGATAAGACCATGAAACCACCGGAAAGGATTCGTGTTAGCCGCATTTGTAGGCATACTCTACACGTCCTACAAGAATCCGAATATCACTTGAGGGATTGCGCAATCCGGGGTGGCGACCAACACGTAATCATCGTAAGTACTCTAAATTAGCATATCTTGTCCTAACATGGACGATGAATCACACGCCACGCTTTAAAGGCCAATAGCTTTTGCTCGAAACTTATTAGTTGCATATACAGAGATCACACGATGTATAATCCGAGAGCCGTAGCTCTAATGGCATCAACACATTTATACAAGAGATCACACACTACCGTACTATGAAACCTCACCCTAGAGTCTTGGTCGAACCACCGGTTTAACACAGAGTCCACCTCGTGGTGCAAGTTGAACCAACCTCGACTCAATACCTTTGATAAATCCAATAAACAAGCATTAAAATCCGAACTAGAATACTTTAAATAAATTGACCAATAATGATCTTGGAATCCCTAATGAAAATAAAACAAAAGTAGATACAACTCCACTTCACAAATACATCGATAATGGATATCATTTGATATCAAAACCCCGACCAACTCTCTCTCCACCCTCGCCCAAAAGCATCCGTGATCGAAATACAGAGAAACACAAGGGAAAAATGTCTTATGGGGTTAGCGATAAGCACCGATTGGCTATCTATACTCGTGTAGAATTGAGATTGTGCCGAGAATTCAACACGAAAGTCTATCTAATCACCGCATCTAGTGATGTGACCCTATGGTCCGTATAGGAATATACCTAGCATCACCACCCGTAACAAAGGTGGACAACCTCACCGTTGATAAGACCATGAAACCACCGGAAAGGATTCGTGTGAGCTGCATTTGTAGGCATACTCTACACGTCCTACAAGAATCTGAATATCACTTGAGGGATTGCGCAATCCGGGGGTGGCGACCAACACGTAATCATCGTAAGTACTCTAAATTAGCATATCTTGTCCTAACATGGACGATGAATCACACGCCACGCTTTAAAGGCCAATAGCTTTTGCTCGAAACTTATTAGTTGCATATACAAAGATCACACGATGTATAATCTGAGAGCCGTAGCTCTAATGGCATCAACACATTTATACAGTAGATCACACACTACCGTACTATGAAACCTCACCCTAGGAGTCTTGGTCGAACCACTGGTTCAACACAAGAGTCCACCTCAGGGTGCAAGTTGAACCAACCTCGACTCAATACCTTTGATAAATCCAATAAACAAGCATTAAAATCTGAACTGGAATACTTTAAATAAATTGACCAATAATGATCTTGGAATCCCTAATGAAAATAAAACAGAAGTAGATACAACTCCAGTTCAGAAATACATCGATAATGGATATCATCTGATATCAAAACCCCGACCAACTCTCTCTCCACCCTCGGTCCAAGACCCGTGATCGAAATACAGAGAAACACAAGGGAAAAAATGTCTTATGGGGTTAGCGATAAGCACCGATTGGCTATCTATACTCGTGTAGAATTGAGATTGTGCCGAGAATTCAACACGAAAGTCTATCTAATCACCGCATCTAGTGATGTGACCCTATGGTCCGTATAGGAATATACCTAGCATCACCACCCGTAACAAATGTGGACAACCTCACCGTTGATAAGACCATGAAACCACCGAAAGGATTCGTGTGAGCCGCATTTGTAGGCATACTCTACACGTCCTACAAGAATCCGAATATCACTTGAGGGATTGCGCAATCCGCGGGTGGCGACCAACACGTAATCATCGTAAGTACTCTAAATTAGCATATCTTGTCCTAACATGGACGATGAATCACACGCCACGGTTTAAAGGCCAATAGCTTTTGCTCGAAACTTATTAGTTGCATATACAGAGATCACACGATGTATAATCTGAGAGCCGTAGCTCTAATGACATCAACACATTTATACAAGAGATCACACACTACCGTACTATGAAACCTCACCCTAGGAGTCTTGGTCGAACCACCGGTTTAACACAGAGTCCACCTCAGGTGCAAGTTGAACCAACCTCGACTCAATACCTTTGATAAATCCAATAAACAAGCATTAAAATCTGAACTAGAATACTTCAAATAAATTGACCAATAATGATCTTGGAATCCCTAATGAAAATAAACAAAAGTAGATACAACTCCACTTCACAAATACATCGATAATGGATATCATTTGATATCAAAACCCCGACCAACTCTCTCTCCACCCTCGCCCAAGCACCCGTGATCGAAATACAGAAACACAAGGGAAAAATGTCTTATGGGGTTAGCGATAAGCACCGATTGGCTATCTATACTCGTGTAGAATTGAGATTGTGCCGAGAATTCAACACGAAAGTCTATCTAATCACCGCATCTAGTGATGTGACCCTATGGTCCGTATAGGAATATACCTAGCATCAGCCACCCGTAAAAGTGGACAACCTCACCGTTGATAAGACCATGAAACCACCGGAAAGGATTCGTGTGAGCAAGCATTTGTAGGCATACTCTACACGTCCTACAAGAGACAGAATATCACTTGAGGGATTGCGCAATCCGGGGGTGGCGACCAACACGTAATCATCGTAAGTACTCTAAATTAGCATATCTTGTCCTAACATGGACGATGAATCACACGCCACAGTTTAAAGGCCAATAGCTTTTGCTCGAAACTTATTAGTTGCATATACAGAGATCACACGATGTATAATCTGAGAGCCGTAGCTCTAATGACATCAACACATTTATACAGTAGATCACACACTATTGTACTATGAAACCTCACCCTAGGAGTCTTGGTCGAACCACTGGTTTAACACAGGAGTCCACCTCAGGGTGCAAGTTGAACCAACCTCGACTCAATACCTTTGATAAATCCAATAAACAAGCATTAAAATCTGAACTAGAATACTTTAAATAAATTGACCAATAATGATCTTGGAATCCCTAATGAAAATAAAACAAAAGTAGATACAACTCCACTTCACAAATATATCGATAATGGATATCATTTGATATCAAAACCCCGACCAACTCTCTCTCCACCCTCGCTCCAAGACCCGTGACCGAAATACAGAGAAACACAAGGGAAAAATGTCTTATGGGGTTAGCGATAAGCACCGATTGGCTATCTATACTCGTGTAGAATTGAGATTGTGCTGAGAATTCAACACCGAAGTCTATCTAATCACCGCATCTAGTGATGTGACCCTATGGTCCGTATAGGAATATACCTAGCATCAGCCACCCGTAACAGTGTGGACAACCTCAACGTTGATAAGACCATGAAACCACCGGAAAGGATTCGTGTGAGCAGCATTTGTAGGCATACTCTACACGTCCTACAAGAATCTGAATATCACTTGAGGGATTGCGCAATCCGGGGGTGGCGACCAACACGTAATCATCGTAAGTACTCTAAATTAGCATATCTTGTCCTAACATGGACGATGAATCACACGCCACGGTTTAAAGGCCAATAGCTTTTGCTCGAAACTTATTAGTTGCATATACAGAGATCACACGATGTATAATCTGAGAGCCGTAGCTCTAATGGCATCAACACATTTATACAGTAGATCACACACTACCGTACTATGAAACCTCACCCTAGGAGTCTTGGTCGAACCACCGGTTTAACACGGAGTCCACCTCAGGGTGCAAGTTGAACCAACCTCGACTCAATACCTTTGATAAATCCAATAAACAAGCATTAAAATCTGAACTAGAATACTTCAAATAAATTGACCAATAATGATCTTGGAATCCCTAATGAAAATTAAACAAAAGTAGATACAACTCCACTTCACAAATACATCGATAATGGATATCATTTGATATCAAAACCCCGACCAACTCTCTCTCCACCCTCACTCCCATCCGTGACCGAAATACATAGAAACACAAGGGAAAAATGTCTTATGGGGTTAGCGATAAGCACTGATTGGCTATCTATACTCGTGTAGAATTGAGATTGTGCTGAGAATTCAACACTGAAGTCTATCTAATCACTGCATCTAGTGATGTGACCCTATGGTCCGTATAGGAATATACCTAGCATCAGCCACCCGTAAAATTGTGGACAACCTCACCGTTGATAAGACCATGAAACCACCGGAAAGGATTCGTGTTAGCCGCATTTGTCGGCATACTCTACACGTCCTACAAGAATCTGAATATCACTTGAGGGATTGCGCAATCCGGGGGTGGCGACCAACACGTAATCATCGTAAGTACTCTAAATTAGCATATCTTGTCCTAACATGGACGATGAATCACACGCCACGGTTTAAAGGCCAATAGCTTTTGCTCGAAACATATTAGTTGCATATACAGAGATCACACGATGTATAATCTGAGAGCCGTAGCTCTAATGACATCAACACATTTATACAATAGATCACACACTACCGTACTATGAAACCTCACCCTAAGAGTCTTGGTCGAACCACTGGTTTAACACAGGAGTCCACCTCGTGGTGCAAGTTGAACCAACCTCGACTCAATACCTTTGATAAATCCAATAAACAAGCATTAAAATCCGAACCGGAATACTTTAAATAAATTGACCAATAATGATCTTGGAATCCCTAATGAAAATAAAACAAAAGTAGATACAACTCCACTTCACAAATACATCGATAATGGATATCATTTGATATCAAAACCCCGACCAACTCTCTCTCCATCCCTCGCCCCACTACCCGTGACCGAAATACAGAGAAACACAAGGGAAAAATGTCTTATGGGGTTAGCGATAAGCACCGATTGGCTATCTATACTCGTGTAGAATTGAGATTGTGCCGAGAATTCAACATGGAAGTCTATCTAATCACCGCATCTAGTGATGTGACCCTATGGTCCGTATAGGAATATACCTAGCATCACCACCCGTAAAAGTGGACAACCTCACCGTTGATAAGACCATGAAACCACCGAAAAAGATTCGTGTGAGCAGCATTTGTAGGCATACTCTACACGTCCTACCAGAATCTGAATATCACTTGAGGGATTGCGCAATCCGGGGTGGCGACCAACACATAATCATCGTAAGTACTCTAAATTAGCATATCTTGTCCTAACATGGACGATGAATCACACGCCACAGTTTAAAGGCCAATAGCTTTTGCTCGAAACTTATTAGTTGCATATATAGAGATCACACGATGTATAATCTGAGAGCCGTAGCTCTAATGACATCAACACATTTATACAAGAGATCACACACTACCGTACTATGAAACCCTCACCCTAGGAGTCTTGGTCGAACCAATCTTCAACACAAGAGTCCACCTCGTAGTGCAAGTTGAACCAACCTCGACTCAATACCTTTGATAAATCCAATAAACAAGCATTAAAATCCGAACTGGAATACTTTAAATAAATTGACCAATAATGATCTTGGAATCCCTAATGAAAATAAAACAAAAGCATATACAACTCCCATAAATACATCGATAATGGATATCATCCGATATCAAAACCCCGACCAACTCTCTCTCCACCTCGCCTCCACTCACACCCGTGACCGAAATACGAGAAACACAAGGGAAAAATGTCTTATGGGGTTAGCGATAAGCACCGATTGGCTATCTATACTCGTGTAGAATTGAGATTGTGCCGAGAATTCAACATGAAAGTCTATCTAATCACCGCATCTAGTGATGTGACCCTATGGTCCGTATAGGAATATACCTAGCATCACCACCCGTAACAAAGGTGACAACCTCACCGTTGATAAGACCATGAAACCACCTGAAAGGATTCGTGTGAGCAGCATTTGTAGGCATACTCTACACGTCCTTCCAGAATCTGAATATCACTTAAGGGATTGCGCAATCCGGGGATGGGGACCAACACATAATCATCGTAAGTACTCTAAATTAGCATATCTTGTCCTAACATGGATGATGAATCACACGCCACAAGCTTTAAAGGCCAATAGCTTTTGCTCGAAACTTATTAGTTGCATATACAGAGATCACACGATGTATAATCCGAGAGCCGTAGCTCTAATGACATCAACACATTTATACGAGATCACACACTACCGTACTATGAAACCTCACCCTAGGAGTCTTGGTCGAACCACTAGTTCAACACAGAGTCCACCCTCAGTGGTGCAAGTCGAACCAACCTCGACTCAAGACCTTTGATAAATCCAATAAACAAGCATTAAAATCTCAACCGGAATACTTTAAATAAATTGACCAATAATGATCTTGGAATCCCTAATGAAAATAAAACAAAAGTAGTAAAACTCCACTTCACAAATACATCGATAATGGATATCATTCGATATCAAAACCCCGACCAACTCTCTCTCCACTCGCCCCAAGCACCCGTGATCGAAATACAGAGAAACACAAGGGAAAAATGTCTTATGGGGTTAGCGATAAGCACCGATTGGCTATCTATACTCGTGTAGAATTGAGATTGTGCCGAGAATTCAACACGAAAGTCTATCTAATCACCGCATCTAGTGATGTGACCCTATGGTCCGTATAGGAATATACCTAGCATCACCACCCGTAATGCTGTGGACAACCTCACCGTTGATAAGACCATGAAACCACCTGAAAGGATTCGTGTGAGCAGAATTTGTAGGCATACTCTACACGTCCTACCAGAATCCGAATATCACTTGAGGGATTGCGCAATCCGGGGGGGCGACCAACACATAATCATCGTAAGTACTCTAAATTAGCATATCTTGTCCTAACATGGACGATGAATCACACGCCACAATTAAAGGCCAATAGCTTTTGCTCGAAACTTATTAGTACATATATAGAGATCACACGATGTATAATCCGAGAGCCATAGCTCTAATGACATCAACACATTTATACAAGATCACACACTACCGTACTATGAAACCTCACCCTAGGAGTCTTGGTCGAACCACCACTTTAACATAAGAGTCCACCTCAGGTGCAAGTTGAACCAACCTCGACTCAAGACCTTTGATAAATCCAATAAACAAGCATTAAAATCTGAACCGGAATACTTTAAATAAATTGACCAATAATGATCTTGGAATCCCTAATGAAAATAAAACAAAAGCAGATACAACTCGCGTAAGCTCAGAAATACATCGATAATGGATATCATCCGATATCAAAACCCCGACCAACTCTCTCTCCATCCTCAGTTCCAGTACCCGTGACTGAAATACAGAGAAACACAAGGGAAAAATGTCTTATGGGGTTAGCGATAAGCACTGATTGGCTATCTATACTCGTGTAGAATTGAGATTGTGCTGAGAATTCAACATGAAAGTCTATCTAATCACCGCATCTAGTGATGTGACCCTATGGTCCGTATAGGAATATACCTAGCATCACCACCCGTACGCTGTGGACAACCTCACCGTTGATAAGACCATGAAACCACCGAAAAAGATTCGTGTGAGCCGCATTTGTAGGCATACTCTACACGTCCTACAAGAATCCGAATATCACTTGAGGGACGCGCAATCCGGTGGCGACCAACACATAATCATCGTAAGTACTCTAAATTAGCATATCTTGTCCTAACATGGACGATGAATCACACGCCACGCTTTAAAGCGCCAATAGCTTTTGCTCGAAACTTATTAGTTTGCATATACAAGAGATCACACGATGTATAATCCGAGAGCCCTAGCTCTAATGACATCAACACATTTATACAAAGAGGATCACACACTACCGTACTATGAAACCTCACCCTAGGAGTCTTGGTCGAACCACCGGTTTCACACAGGAGTCCACCTCGTGGTGCAAGCTGAACCAACCTCGACTCAAGACCTTTGATAAATCCAATAAACAAGCATTAAAATCCGAACTGGAATACTTTAAATAAATTGACCAATAATGATCTTGGAATCCCTAATGAAAATAAAACAAAAGGGGATACAACTCCGCTCAAAAATACATCGATAATGGATATCATCCGATATCAAAACCCCGACCAACTCTCTCTCCACCCTCGCCCAAGCACCCGTGACCGAAATACAGAGAAACACAAGGGAAAAAATGTCTTATGGGGTTAGCGATAAAGCACCGATTGGCTATCTATACTGTGTAGAATTGAGATTGTGCTGAGAATTCAACACGGAAGTCTATCTAATCACCGCATCTAGTGATGTGACCCTATGGTCCGTATAGGAATATGCCTAGCATCACCCACCCGTAAAGCTGTGGACAACCTCACCGTTGATAAGACCATGAAACCACCTAAAAAGATTCATGTGAGCGCATTTGTAGGCATACTCTACATGTCCTACCAGAATCCGAATATCACTTGAGGGATCGCGCAATCCGGGGTGGTGGACCAACACATAATCATCGTAAGTACTCTAAATTAGCATATCTTGTCCTAACATGGACGATGAATCACACGCCACAGTTTAAAGGCCAATAGCTTTTGCTCGAAACTTATTAGTTGCATATATAGAGATCACACGATGTATAATCTGAGAACCGTAGTTCTAATGACATCAACACATTTATACAGTAGATCACAAACTACCGACTATGAAACCCTCACCCTAGAGTCTTGGTCGAACCACTACTTTAACACAAGAGTCCACCTCAGGAGCAAGTCGAACCAACCTCGACTCAAGACCTTTGATAAATCCAATAAACAAGCATTAAAATCGAACCGGAATACTTTAAATAAATTGACCAATAATGATCTTGGAATCCCTAATGAAAATAAAATAAAAGTGTATACAACTCCACTTACAAATACATCGATAATGGATATCATTCGATATCAAAACCCCGACCAACTCTCTCTCCACTCCGCTCCAAAGAGAACGGATCGAAATACAGAAACACAAGGGAAAATGTCTTATGGGGTAAGCGATAAGCACTGATTGGCTATCTATACTCGTGTACAATTGAGATTGTGCTGAGAATTCAACACGAAAGTCGATCTAATCACTGTATCTAGTGATGTGACCCTATGGTCCGTATAGGAATATACCTAGCATCACCACCCGTAACAAGCGTGGATAACCTCACCGTTGATAAGACCATGAAACCACCGAAAAAGGATTCTGTGAGCCGCATTTGTAGGCATACCTACACGTCCTACAAGAATCCGGAATATCACTTGAGGGATTGCGCAATCCGGGGGTGGGGACTAACACATAATCATTGTAAGTACTCTAAATTAGCATATCTTGTCCTAACATGGACGATGAATCACACGCCACATTTAAAGGCCAATAGCTTTTGATTGAAACTTATTAGTTGCATATACAGAGATCACACTATGTATAATCCGAGAGCCGTAGCTCTAATGACATCAACACATTTATACAGTACATCACACACTACTGTACTATGAAACCTCACCCTAAGAGTCTTGGTCGAACCACTAGTTTAACACAAGAGTCCACCTCAGGTGCAAGTTGAACCAACCTCGACTCAAGACCTTTGATAAAATCCAACAAACAAGCATTAAAATCAACCGGAATACTTTAAATAAATTGACCAATAATGATCTTGGAATCACTAATGAAAATAAAACAAAAGGAGATACAACTCAAATTAAAAATACATCGATAATGGATATCATCTTGATATCAAAACTCCGACCAACTCTCTCTCCACCCCCGTCTCCAAATACTCCATGACCGAAATACGTACAACACAAGGGAAAATATGTCTTATGGGGTTAGAGATAAGCACAGATTATGCCATCTCCACTCGTGTAGAATTGAGATTTTATGGATAATGCAATGAATGAAGTCTATTTAATCACTATATCTAGTGAAGAGATCTCTATGGTCCGTATAGGAATATACCTAGCATCAGCCACCCGTGTATCAAAGGGTGGACAACCTCACCGTTGATAAGACCATGAAACCACCTAAAAAGACACATGTGAGCAAACATTTGTAGGCATACCGTACATGTCCTTCCGGTAATCGGAATATCACGTGAGGGATTGCGCAATCCTAGGGTGGTGGACCAACACATAATCATCGTAAGTACTCTAAATTAGCATATCCCCGTTCTAACATGGACGATGAATCACACGCCACAATTTAACTTTCGACAATAGCTTTTGCTCGAAACTTATTAGTTTGATATATAGAGATCACACCGTATGTATAATCCGAGAGCCCTAGTTCTAATGACATCAAACACATTTATACAAGAGATCACACACTACCGTACTATGAAACCTCACCCTTGGAGTCTTCGGGTCGAACCACTACTTTCACATAAGAGTCCACCTCGTGTTGCAAGTTGAACCAATCCCCCCTCAAGACCTATGATAAATCCAATAAACAAGCATTAAAATCCGAACGGAATAATTTAAATAAATTGACCAATAATGATTTGGAATCCCTAATGAAAATAAAACAAAAGCGATACAACTCCAAGTAAATACATTGATAATGGATATCATCCGATATCAAAACCTCGACCAACTCTCTCCACCTCGCTCCAAGCACTCTGTGACCGAAATACGCAGAAACACAAGGGAAAAATGTCTTATGGGGTTAGAGATGCTACCGATTGGCTATCTATACCGTGTAGAATTGAGATTGTGCCGAGAATTCAAATACGGATGTCTATCTAAATCACCGCATCTAGTGATGTGACCCTATGGTCTGTATAGGAATATATCTAGCATCACCCACCCGTAATGTGGACAACCTCACCGTTGAGAAGACTATGAAACCAACAAAAAAGATTCGTGTGAGCAGCATTTGTAGGCATACTCACCGTCTACCGGGGCAGATATCACTTGAGGATTGCGCAATCCACAGGGGAGAATCCACAATAATCATTGTAAGTACTCTAAATTAGCATATCTTGTCCTAACATGGACGATGAATCACACGCCACATGAAAAGGCCAATAGCTTTTGATCGAAACTTATTAGTTGCATATACGAGAGATCACACGATGTATAATCGAGAGTCATAGCTCTAATGACATCAACAATTTATAGAGGAGACCACACAATGATCGTACTATGAAACCTCACCCTAGAGTCTTGGGGTCGAACCACCGGTTTAACACAGAGTCCACCCTCGGTGCAAGTTGAACCAACCTCGACTCAAGCACCTTGGATAAATCCAATAAACAAACATTAAAATCCGCAACCCCAAATACTTTAAATAAATTGAACAATAATGATCTTGGAATCCCTAATGAAAATAAAACAAAAAGCAAGACACAATCATAGCCGTAAAATACATCGATAATGGATATCATCCGATATTAAAACCCCGACTAACTTTCTTCTACCTCGCCCAAGACGGTGGATCGAAATACAGAGAAACAAGGGAAAATGTATTTTGGGGTTAGCGATGCTACGCATTGGCTATCTATACTCGTGTAGAATTGAGATTGTGCTTAGAATTCAACACGGAAGTCTATCTAATCAACGCATCGAGTGATGTGACCCTATGCGTCCGTATAGGAATATACCTAGCATCACCACCCGTAACAAGGTGGACAACCACACCGTTGATAAGACCATGAAACCACCTAAAAAGATTCGTGTGAGCGCATTTGTAGGCATACCCTACATGTCCTACCCAATCCGAATATCACTTGAGGGATCGCGCAATCCGGGGTGGTGGACCAACAAATAATCATCGTAAGTACTCTAAATTAGCATATCCTGTCCTAACATGGACGATGAATCACACGCCACAATTCTAACTGGACAATAGCTTTTGCTCTAAACTGATTAGTTTCATATATAGAGATCACACGATGCATAATCCTAGGAGCCTGGGCCCTAATGACATCAACACATTTATGGCCGTAGGATCATACACCACCGTACTATGAAACCCTCACCCTTGGAGTCTTGGTCGAACCACTACTTTAACATAAGAGTCCACCTCAAAGTTGCAAGTTGAACCAACCTCGACTCAAGACCTAAGATAAATCCAATAAACAAGCATTAAAATCCGAACCGGAATACTTTAAATAAATTGACCAATAATGATCTTGGAATCCCAAATGAAAATAAAATAGAAGCGTATACAACCCTACCGAAATACATCGATAATGGATATCATCTGATATCAAAACCCCGACCAAATCTCTCTCCACCCTCAGCCTTAGCATCTATGACCGAAATACGTAGAAACACAAGGGAAAATATGTCTTATGGGGTTAGAGATAAGCACCGATTGGCTATCTAGACTCGTGTAGAATTGAGATTGTGCCGAGAATTCAACACGGAAGTCTATTTAATCACCGTATCTAGTGATGTGACCCTATGGTCCGTATAGGAATATACCTAGCATCAGCCACCCGTAACAAAGGGTGGACAACCTCATCGTTGATAAGACCATGAAACCACCTAAAAAGATTCAAGGGAGTGCTGCATTTGTAGGCATACCGTACATGTCCTTTCCTAATCGGAATATCGCTTGAGGGATTGCGCAATCCCAGGGGTGGTGGACCAACACATAATCATCGTAAGTACTCTAAATTAGCATATCCCCGTTCTAACATGGACGATGAATCACACGCCACAATTTAACCCGACACAAGCTTTTGCTCGAAACTTATTAGTTTCATATATAGAGATCACACGATGTATAATCCGAGAGCCCTAGCTTCTAATGACATCAACACATTTATACGCAGAAGATCACACACTACCGTACTATGAAACCTCACCCTTGAAGTCTTGGTCGAACCACTACTTTCACATAAGAGTCCACCTCAAAGGTGAAAATTGAACCAACCTCTACTCAAGACCTATGATAAATCCAATAAACAAGCATTAAAATTCGAACTGGAATACTTTAAATAAATTGACCAATAATGATCTTGGAATCCCAAATGAAAATAAAACGCAAGCGATACAACTCAGCTTCGTAAATACATCGATAATGGATATCATTCGATATCAAAACCCCGACCAAATCTCTCTCCACCCTCGCTCCAAGCATCTATGACCGAAATACAAGAAACACAAGGGAAAATATGTCTTAAAAGGTTAGAGATAAGCACCGATTGGCTATCTAGAATAAAGTAGAATTGAGATTGTGCTGAGAATTCAACACGGAAGTCTATTTAATCACCGTATCTAGTGATGTGACCCTATGGTCCGTATAGGAAGAGTACCTAGCATCACCACCCGTAATGCTGTGGACAACCTTCTCGTTGATAAGACCATGAAACCACCTAAAAAGATTCATGTGAGCAGCATTTGTAGGCATACCGTACATGTCCTTTTTAATCGGAATAACGCTTGAGGGATTGCGAAATCCGGGGGTGGTGGACCAACACATAATCATCGTAAGTACTCTAAATTAGCATATCCTATTCTAACATGGACGATGAATCACACGCCACAATTTAAAAACTAATATCTTTTGCTCGAAACTTATTAGTTTCTCTATATATAGATCACACGATGTATAATCCGAGAGCCCTAGTTCTAATGACATCAACACATTTATACAGTAGATCACACACTACTGTACTATGAAACCTCACCCTTGGAGTCTTGGTCGAACCACTACTTTCACATAAGAGTCCACCTCAGGTTGCAAGTTGAACCAACCTCTACTCAAGACCTATGATAAATCCAATAAAACAAGCATTAAAACTTCAACCGTGATACTTTTTAAATAAATTGACCAATAATGATCTTGGAATCCCAAATGAAAATAAAATAGAAGCAGATACAACTCCAAAGCTAGAAATACATCGATAATGGATATCATCCGATATCAAAACCCCGACCAAATCTCTCTCCACCCTCAGCTCCTAGCATCTATGACCGAAATACGTAGAAACACAAGGGAAAATATGTCTTACGGGGTTAGAGATAAGCACCGATTGGCTATCTAGACTCGTGTAGAATTGAGATTGTGCCGAGAATTCAACACGAAAGTCTATTTAATCACCGTATCTAGTGATGTGACCCTATGGTCCGTATAGGAATATACCTGTGCATCACCACCTGCAGTTTACACGGGGGACAAACTCATCGTTATTAAGACCATGAAACCACCTAAAAAGATTCATGTGAGTGCAGCATTTGTAGGCATACCGTACATGTCCTTCCCGAATCGGAATATCGCCTGAGGGACGGCGCAATCCGGGGGTGGTGGACCAACACATAATCATCGTAAGTACTCTAAATTAGCATATCCCGTTCTAACATGGACGATGAATCACACGCCACAATTTAACGACCAATAGCTTTTGCTCGAAACTTATTAGTTTGATATATGTAGATCACACGATGTATAATCTCGAGAGCCCTAGTTCTAATGACATCAACACATTTATACAAAGAGGATCACACACTATCGTACTATGAAACCTCACCCTCGGAGTCTTGGTCGAACCACTACTTTCACATAAGAGTCCACCTCAAAGCTGCAAGTTGAACCAACCTCGACTCAAGACCTATGATAAATCCAATAAACAAGCATTAAAATCTGAACCGGAATACTTTAAATAAATTGACCAATAATGATCTTGGAATCCCAAATGAAAATAAAAAAACGGCGCATACAACTCCCGCTCGTAAATACATCGATAATGGATATCATCCCATATCAAAACCCCGACCAAATCTCTCTCCACCCCCGCTCCAAGACCTATGACCGAAATACAGAGAAACACAAGGGAAAATATGTCTTATGGGGTTAGAGATAAGCACCGATTGGCTATCTAGACTCGTGTAGAATTGAGATTGTGTCGAGAATTCATTCTTGAAGTCTATTTAATCAATCGCATCTAGTGATGTGACCCTATGGTCCGCATAGGAACATACCTAGCATCGCCCACCCGTGTCATTGCTAGACAACCACACCGTTGATAAGACCATGAAACCACCTAAAAAGATTCATGTGAGCAAAAGGATTTGTAGGCATACCGTACATGTCCTTCCGCAACTTGAAGAACGCTTGAGGGACTGCAAGTAATCCTGGGTGGTGGACCAACACATAATCATCGTAAGTACTCTAAATTAGCATATCCCGTTCTAACATGGACGATGAATCACACGCCACAATTTAACGGTGACACAGTTTTGGTTTCAAACTCATTAGTTTCATGGTATAGAGATCACACGATGTATAATTCGAGAGCCCCAGTTCTCTCGACATCAACATATATCATACTTGTAGATCGCTGCTCACCACTGCATCAGTGAAACTCCTCACCCTTGGAGTCTTGGTCGAACCACTACTTTAACATAAGAGTCCACCTTGTGCTGCAAGTTGAACCAACCTCGACTCAAGACCTATGATAAATCCAGTAAATAAAAACAAGTATTAAAAATCCGAATCGGAATACTTTAAATAAATTGACCAATAATGATCTTGGAATCCCAAATGAAAATAAAATAGAAGCAGTATACAACTCCAGCTCGTAAATACATCGATAATGGATATCATCCGATATCAAAACCCCGACCAAATCTCTCTCTCTCCACCCCCGCTCCAAGTGACCAAGGATCGAAATACAGAGAAACACAAGGGAAAAATATGTTCTATGGGGTTAGAGATAAGCACCGATTGGCTATCTGCACTCTGGCAGAATTGAGATTGTGTCTAGAATTCAACACGGAAGTCTATTTAATCATCGTATCTAGTGATGTGACCCTATGGTCCGTATAGGAATATACCTAGCATCACCACCCGTAACAAGGTGGACAACCTCATCGTTGATAAGACCATGAAACCACCTAAAAAGATTCATGTGAGCAACATTTGTAGGCATACCGTACATGTCCTTCCCCACCGGAATATCGCCTGAGGGATTGCGCAATCCGGGGGTGGTGGACCAACACATAATCATCGTAAGTACTCTAAATTAGCATATCCCGTTCTAACATGGACGATGAATCACACGCCACAATTTAAAAACTTAATAATAGCTTTTGCTCGAAACTTATTAGTTTCATATATAGAGATCACACGATGTATAATCCGAGAGCCCTAGTTCTAATGACATCAACACATTTATGTCGCAAGATCACACACTACTGTACTATGAAACCTCACCCTTGGAGTCTTGGTCGAACCACTACTTTCACATAAGAGTCCACCTCAGGTTGCAAGTTGAACCAACCTCTACTCAAGACCTATGATAAATCCAATAAACAAGCATTAAAATCTGAACTGGAATACTTTAAATAAATTGACCAATAATGATCTTGGAATCCCAAATGAAAATAAAACAAAAGCGATACAACTCCCGAAATACATCGATAATGGATATCATCGATATCAAAACCCCGACCAACTCTCTCTCCACCCTCGTTCCGCACCCGTGATCGAAATACGAGAAACACAAGGGAAAAATGTCTTATGGGGTTAGCGATAAGCACCGATTGGCTATCTATACTCGTGTAGAATTGAGATTGTGCCGAGAATTCAACACGGAAGTCTATCTAATCACCGCATCTAGTGATGTGACCCTATGGTCCGTATAGGAATATACCTAGCATCACCACCCGTAACAAGGTGGACAACCTCACCGTTGATAAGACCATGAAACCACCTAAAAAGATTCGTGTGAGCAGCATTTGTAGGCATACTCTACACGTCCTACCGAATCCGAATATCACTTGAGGGATTGCGCAATCCGGGGGTGGTCGACCAACACATAATCATCGTAAGTACTCTAAATTAGCATATCTGTCCTAACATGGACGATGAATCACACGCCACAATTTAAAGGCCAATAGCTTTTGCTCGAAACTTATTAGTTGCATATATAGAGATCACACGATGTATAATCCGAGAGCCGTAGCTCTAATGACATCAACACATTTATACAAGAGATCACACACTACCGTACTATGAAACCTCACCCTAGGAGTCTTGGTCGAACCACCGGTTTAACATAAGAGTCCACCTCACAAGTTGAACCAACCTCGACTCAAGACCTTTGATAAATCCAATAAACAAGCATTAAAATCCGAACCGGAATACTTTAAATAAATTGACCAATAATGATCTTGGAATCCCTAATGAAAATAAAACAAAAGCAGATACAACTCCAGCTCGAAATACATCGATAATGGATATCATCCGATATCAAAACCCCGACCAACTCTCTCTCCACCCTCGCCCAAGACCCGTGATCGAAATACGAGAAACACAAGGGAAAAATGTCTTATGGGGTTAGCGATAAGCACCGATTGGCTATCTATACTCGTGTAGAATTGAGATTGTGCCGAGAATTCAACACGGAAGTCTATCTAATCACCGCATCTAGTGATGTGACCCTATGGTCCGTATAGGAATATACCTAGCATCACCACCCGTAAGGTGGACAACCTCACCGTTGATAAGACCATGAAACCACCTAAAAAGATTCGTGTGAGCATTTGTAGGCATACTCTACACGTCCTACGAATCCGAATATCACTTGAGGGATTGCGCAATCCGGGGTGGTCGACCAACACATAATCATCGTAAGTACTCTAAATTAGCATATCTTGTCCTAACATGGACGATGAATCACACGCCACAGTTTAAAGGCCAATAGCTTTTGCTCGAAACTTATTAGTTGCATATATAGAGATCACACGATGTATAATCTGAGAGCCGTAGCTCTAATGACATCAGCACATTTATACAAGAGATCACACACTACCGTACTATGAAACCTCACCCTAGGAGTCTTGGTCGAACCACTAGTTTAACATAAGAGTCCACCTCAGGTGCAAGTTGAACCAACCTCGACTCAAGACCTTTGATAAATCCAATAAACAAGCATTAAAATCGAACCGGAATACTTTAAATAAATTGACCAATAATGATCTTGGAATCCCTAATGAAAATAAAACAAAAGGATACAACTCAGTTCGAAATACATCGATAATGGATATCATCCGATATCAAAACCCCGACCAACTCTCTCTCCACCCCGCCCCAAGATGTGATCGAAATACGAGAAACACAAGGGAAAAATGTCTTATGGGGTTAGCGATAAGCACCGATTGGCTATCTAGACTCGTGTAGAATTGAGATTGTGCCGAGAATTCAACACGGAAGTCTATCTAATCACCGCATCTAGTGATGTGACCCTATGGTCCGTATAGGAATATACCTAGCATCACCACCCGTAACGGTGGACAACCTCACCGTTGATAAGACCATGAAACCACCTAAAAAGATTCGTGTGAGCAGCATTTGTAGGCATACTCTACACGTCCTACCGAATCGAATATCACTTGAGGGATTGCGCAATCCGGGGTGGTCGACCAACACATAATCATCGTAAGTACTCTAAATTAGCATATCCCGTCCTATCATGGACGATGAATCACACGCCACAGTTTAAAGGCCAATAGCTTTTGCTCGAAACTTATTAGTTGCATATATAGAGATCACACGATGTATAATCTGAGAGCCGTAGCTCTAATGGCATCAACACATTTATACAGTAGATCACACACTACCGTACTATGAAACCTCACCCTAGGAGTCTTGGTCGAATCACTGGTTTAACATAAGAGTCCACCTCGGGTGCAAGTTGAACCAACCTCGACTCAAGACCTTTGATAAATCCAATAAACAAGCATTAAAATCCGAACCGGAATACTTTAAATAAATTGACCAATAATGATCTTGGAATCCCTAATGAAAATAAAACAAAAGCAGATACAACTCCAGCTCGAAATACATCGATAATGGATATCATCCGATATCAAAACCCCGACCAACTCTCTCTCCACCCTCGCCCAGCACCGTGATCGAAATACAGAGAAACACAAGGGAAAAATGTCTTATGGGGTTAGCGATAAGCACCGATTGGCTATCTATACTCGTGTAGAATTGAGATTGTGCCGAGAATTCAACACGGAAGTCTATCTAATCACCGCATCTAGTGATGTGACCCTATGGTCCGTATAGGAATATACCTAGCATCACCACCCGTAACGGTGGACAACCTCACCGTTGATAAGACCATGAAACCACCTAAAAAGATTCGTGTGAGCAGCATTTGTAGGCATACTCTACACGTCCTACCGAATCCGAATATCACTTGAGGGATTGCGCAATCCGGTGGTCGACAAAAACATAATCATCGTAAGTACTCTAAATTAGCATATCCTGTCCTAACATGGACGATGAATCACACGCCACAATTTAAAGGCCAATAGCTTTTGCACGAAACTTATTAGTTGCATATATAGAGATCACACGATGTATAATCTGAGAGCCGTAGCTCTAATGACATCAACACATTTATACGTAGATCACACACTACCGTACTATGAAACCTCACCCTAGGAGTCTTGGTCGAACCACTGGTTTAACATAAGAGTCCACCTCGGGTGCAAGTTGAACCAACCTCGACTCAAGACCTTTGATAAATCCAATAAACAAGCATTAAAATCGAACCGGAATACTTTAAATAAATTGACCAATAATGATCTTGGAATCCCTAATGAAAATAAAACAAAAGATACAACCTTCGAAATACATCGATAATGGATATCATCGATATCAAAACCCCGACCAACTCTCTCTCCACCTCGCTCCAAGACCGTGATCGAAATACAGAAACACAAGGGAAAAATGTCTTATGGGGTTAGCGATAAGCACCGATTGGCTATCTATACTCGTGTAGAATTGAGATTGTGCCGAGAATTCAACACGGAAGTCTATCTAATCACCGCATCTAGTGATGTGACCCTATGGTCCGTATAGGAATATACCTAGCATCACCACCCGTAACAAGGTGGACAACCTCACCGTTGATAAGACCATGAAACCACCTAAAAAGATTCGTGTGAGCAGCATTTGTAGGCATACTCTACACGTCCTACCGAATCCGAATATCACTTGAGGGATTGCGCAATCCGGGGGTGGTCGACCAACACATAATCATCGTAAGTACTCTAAATTAGCATATCTTGTCCTAACATGGACGATGAATCACACGCCACGCTTTAAAGGCCAATAGCTTTTGCTCGAAACTTATTAGTTGCATATATAGAGATCACACGATGTATAATCCGAGAGCCGTAGCTCTAATGACATCAACACATTTATACAAAGATCACACACTACCGTACTATGAAACCTCACCCTAGGAGTCTTGGTCGAACCACCGGTTTAACACAGAGTCCACCTCGGGTGCAAGTTGAACCAACCTCGACTCAAGACCTTTGATAAATCCAATAAACAAGCATTAAAATCGAACCGGAATACTTTAAATAAATTGACCAATAATGATCTTGGAATCCCTAATGAAAATAAAACAAAAGCAGATACAACTCAGCTTCGAAATACATCGATAATGGATATCATCCGATATCAAAACCCCGACCAACTCTCTCTCCACCCCGCCAAGACCCGTGATCGAAATACAGAAACACAAGGGAAAAATGTCTTATGGGGTTAGCGATAAGCACCGATTGGCTATCTATACTCGTGTAGAATTGAGATTGTGCCGAGAATTCAACACGGAAGTCTATCTAATCACCGCATCTAGTGATGTGACCCTATGGTCCGTATAGGAATATACCTAGCATCACCACCCGTAAAGTGTGGACAACCTCACCGTTGATAAGACCATGAAACCACCGATTCGTGTGAGCAGCATTTGTAGGCATACTCTACACGTCCTACGGAATCCGAATATCACTTGAGGGATTGCGCAATCCGGGGTGGCGACCAACACATAATCATCGTAAGTACTCTAAATTAGCATATCTTGTCCTAACATGGACGATGAATCACACGCCACGCTTTAAAGGCCAATAGCTTTTGCTCGAAACTTATTAGTTGCATATATAGAGATCACACGATGTATAATCCGAGAGCCGTAGCTCTAATGACATCAACACATTTATACAAGAGATCACACACTACCGTACTATGAAACCTCACCCTAGAGTCTTGGTCGAACCACTAGTTTAACACAGAGTCCACCTCAGGTGCAAGTTGAACCAACCTCGACTCAAGACCTTTGATAAATCCAATAAACAAGCATTAAAATCTGAACCGGAATACTTTAAATAAATTGACCAATAATGATCTTGGAATCCCTAATGAAAATAAAACAAAAGCGATACAACTCCAGCTTCGAAATACATCGATAATGGATATCATCGATATCAAAACCCCGACCAACTCTCTCTCCACTCTGCTCCATCCGTGATCGAAATACGAGAAACACAAGGGAAAAATGTCTTATGGGGTTAGCGATAAGCACCGATTGGCTATCTATACTCGTGTAGAATTGAGATTGTGCCGAGAATTCAACACGGAAGTCTATCTAATCACCGCATCTAGTGATGTGACCCTATGGTCCGTATAGGAATATACCTAGCATCACCACCCGTAACAAGTGTGGACAACCTCACCGTTGATAAGACCATGAAACCACCAAAAGATTCGTGTGAGCATTTGTAGGCATACTCTACACGTCCTACCGAATCCGAATATCACTTGAGGGATTGCGCAATCCGGGTGGTCGACCAACACATAATCATCGTAAGTACTCTAAATTAGCATATCTTGTCCTAACATGGACGATGAATCACACGCCACGCTTTAAAGGCCAATAGCTTTTGCTCGAAACTTATTAGTTGCATATACGAGATCACACGATGTATAATCCGAGAGCCGTAGCTCTAATGACATCAACACATTTATACAAGAGATCACACACTACCGTACTATGAAACCTCACCCTAGGAGTCTTGGTCGAACCACCGGTTTAACATAAGAGTCCACCTCGGGTGCAAGTTGAACCAACCTCGACTCAAGACCTTTGATAAATCCAATAAACAAGCATTAAAATCGAACCGGAATACTTTAAATAAATTGACCAATAATGATCTTGGAATCCCTAATGAAAATAAAACAAAAGCAGATACAACTCCAGTTCGAAATACATCGATAATGGATATCATCCGATATCAAAACCCCGACCAACTCTCTCTCCACCCTCGCCCAAGACCGTGATCGAAATACAGAAACACAAGGGAAAAATGTCTTATGGGGTTAGCGATAAGCACCGATTGGCTATCTATACTCGTGTAGAATTGAGATTGTGCCGAGAATTCAACACGGAAGTCTATCTAATCACCGCATCTAGTGATGTGACCCTATGGTCCGTATAGGAATATACCTAGCATCACCACCCGTAAAAGTGGACAACCTCACCGTTGATAAGACCATGAAACCACCTAAAAAGATTCGTGTGAGCAGCATTTGTAGGCATACTCTACACGTCCTACTGAATCCGAATATCACTTGAGGGATTGCGCAATCCGGGGTGGTCGACCAACACATAATCATCGTAAGTACTCTAAATTAGCATATCTTGTCCTAACATGGACGATGAATCACACGCCACGCTTTAAAGGCCAATAGCTTTTGCTCGAAACTTATTAGTTGCATATATGAGATCACACGATGTATAATCCGAGCCGTAGCTCTAATGACATCAACACATTTATACGAGATCACACACTACCGTACTATGAAACCTCACCCTAGGAGTCTTGGTCGAACCACCGGTTTAACACAAGAGTCCACCTCAGGGTGCAAGTTGAACCAACCTCGACTCAAGACCTTTGATAAATCCAATAAACAAGCATTAAAATCCGAACCGGAATACTTTAAATAAATTGACCAATAATGATCTTGGAATCCCTAATGAAAATAAAACAAAAGAAATACAACTCCAAATACATCGATAATGGATATCATCCGATATCAAAACCCCGACCAACTCTCTCTCCACCTCGCTCCAAGACCCGTGACGAAATACGAGAAACACAAGGGAAAAATGTCTTATGGGGTTAGCGATAAGCACCGATTGGCTATCTATACTCGTGTAGAATTGAGATTGTGCCGAGAATTCAACACGGAAGTCTATCTAATCACCGCATCTAGTGATGTGACCCTATGGTCCGTATAGGAATATACCTAGCATCACCACCCGTAACAATGTGGACAACCTCACCGTTGATAAGACCATGAAACCACCGAAAAGATTCGTGTCGTCCTACCGTAATCCGAATATCACTTGAGGGATTGCGTACACTCTGGGTGGTCGACCAACACATAATCATCATAAAAAAGACTCTAAATTAGCATATCCCGTCCTAAAATGGATGATGAATTACACGCTACGCTTTAAAGGTTAATAGATTTTGGGCGTAACTTATTAGTTGCATATACCTAGATCACACGTACGTATAATTCGTGAGCCCTTGCTCTAATGGCATCAACACATTTATACAATTACATCACGCACTACCGTACTATGAAACCTCACCCTAGGAGTCTTGGTCGAACCACTAGTTTAACACAGAGTCCACCTCGTGTGCAAGTTGAACCAACCTCGACTCAAGACCTTTCATAAATCCAATAAACAAGCATTAAAAACCGAACCGGAATACTTTAAATAAATTGACCAATAATGATCTTGAATCCCTAATGAAAATAAAACAAAAGCGTATACAACTCCAAATTAAATACATCGATAATGGATATCATCTCGATATCAAAACCCCCACAAACTCTCTCTCCAATCCTGGGCCTCCAAGCATCTGACCGAAATACGAGAAACACAAGGGAAAATGTCTTACGGGGTTAGCAGATAATCCGATTGGCTATCCATACTCGTGTACAATTGAGATTGTGCCGAGAATTCAACACAAGCTCATCTAATCACCGCATCTGGGTGATGTGACCCTATGTCCGTATAGAATGTATACCTAACATCACCACCCGTAACAAGGTGGACAACCTCAACGTTGATAAGCACTACGAAACCATTCGAAAGGATTCTTGAGCAAAAGATACGTAGGCATACTCTACACGTCCTACTGCATCCAATACTCGAGGGATTGCGTAATCCGGGTGTGCCACCACCACATAATCATAAGTACTCCAAATTAGCATAGCTCGTCCTAACATGGACGATGAATCACACGCCACAGTTTAATGGCCAATAGATTTTGCTCGAAACTTATTAGTTCGATATACAGAGATCACACGATGTATAATCCGAGGGTCGTAGCTCTAATGACATCAACACATTTATACAAAGAGCATCACACACTATCGTACTATGAAACCTCACCCTAGGAGTCTCGGTCGAACCACTGGTTTAACACAGGAGTCCACCTCAAGGTGCAAGTTGAACCAACCTCGACTCAAGACCTTTGATAAATCCAATAAACAAACATAAAAATCTGAACTGGAATACTTTAAATAAATTGACCAATAATGATCTTGGAATCCCTATTGAAAATAAAACAAAAGGAGATACAAATCCAGCTCGTAATTACATCGATAATGGATATCATCCGATATGAAAACCCCGACCAACTCTCTCCACCCTCGGTCCCAGACCCGTGACCGAAATACATAGAAACAGAAGGGAAAAATGTCTTATGGGGTTAGCGATAAGCACTGATTGGCTATTTATACTCGTGTAGAATTGAGATTGTGCTGAGAATTCAACACGGAAGTCTATCTAATCACCGCATCTAGTAATGTGACCCTATGGTCCGTATAGGAATATACCTAGCATCACCACCCGTAACAGTTGACAACCTCACCGTTGATAAGACCATGAAACCACCTAAAAAGATTCGTGTGAGCAACATTTGTAGGCATACTCTACACGTCCTACTCGAATCTAAATTATCACTTGAGGGATTACACAATCCGGGGGTGGTCGACCAACAAATAATCATCGTAAGTACTCTAAATTAGCATATCCTGTCCTAACATGGATGATGAATCACACGCCACAGTTAAAGGCCAATAGCTTTTGCTCGAAACTTATTAGTTGCATATACAGAGATCACACGATGTATAATCCGAGAGCCGTAGCTCTAATGACATCAACACATTTATACAGTAGATCACACACTACCGTACTGTGAAACCTCACCCTAGGAGTCTTGGTCGAACCACTGGTTTAACACAGAGTCCACCTCGGTGCAAGTCGAACCAACCTCGACTCAAGACCTTTGATAAATCCAATAAAACAAGCATTAAAACCCGAACTCGGAATACTTTAAAATAAATTGACCAATAATGATCTTGGAATCCCCACGAAAATAAAACAAAATTAGATACATACTCCACTCTCTAAAATACATCGATAATGGATATCATACGATATCAAAACCCCGACCACCTCTCTCTCCACTCTCGGCCTAGGACTCGTGACCGAAATACAGAAACACAAGGGGAAAATGTCTACAGGTTAGCGATAAGCAATCAATTGGCTATCTATACTCGTGTAGAATTGAGATTGTATCGAGAATTCAACACGGAAGTCTATCTAATCACCGCATCTAAAGGATGTGACCCTATGGTCCGTATAGGAATATACCTAACATCAGCCACCCGAGAGCCATGTGGACAACCTCACCGATAAGACCATGAAACCACTCGAAAGGATTCTTGTGAGCAAGATATGTAGGCATACTCTACACGTCCTACTGCATCCGAATATCACTCGAGGGATCGCGTAATCCGGTGGCGACCAACACATAACTACTGCAAGTATCAAATTAGCATAGTTTCACCCCAACATGGACGATGAATCACACGCCACGCTTTAAAGGCCAATAGCTTTTGCTCGAAACTTGGTTAGTTCCATATACAGAGATCACACGATGTATAATCCGAGAGCCGTAGCTCTAACCACATCAACACATTTATACCAGAGCATCACACACTCCCCGTACTATGAAACCCTCACCCTAGGAGTCTTGGTCAAACCACTAGGTTTAACACAACAGAGTCCACCTCAGGTGCTAGTCAACCATCATCGACTCAAGACCTTTGATAAATCCAATAAACAAGCATTAAAATCTTAACCGGAATACTTTAAATAAATTGACCAATAATGATCTCTGGAATCCCTAATGAAAATAAAACAAAAGCAAGACATACAACTTCGTAAATACATCGATAATGGATATCATTCGATATCAAAACCCCGACCAACTCTCTCTCCACCTCGCCCGCAACCCTGGATCGAAATACGCGTAGAAACACAAGGGAAAAATGTCTTACGGGGTTAGCGATAAGCACCGATTGGCTATCTATACTCATGTAGAATTGAGATTGTGTCCGAGAATTCAACACGGAAGTCTATCTAATCACTACATCTAGTGATGTGACCCTATGGTCCGTATAGGAATATACCTAGCATCGCCCATCCGTAACAAGGTGGACAACCTCATCGTTGATAAGACCATGAAACCACCTAAAAAGATTCGTGTGAGCAGCATTTGTAGGCATACTCTACACGTCCTACCGAATCTAATTATCACTTGAGGGATTGCGCAATCCGGGGTGGTCGACCAACAAATAATCATCATAAGTACTCTAAATTAGCATGTCCCGTCCTAACATGGACGATGAATCACACGCCATAGTTTAAAGGCCAATAGCTTTTGCTCGAAACTTATTAGTTGCATATACAGAGATCACACGATGTATAATCTGAGAGCCGTAGCTCTAATGACATCAACACATTTATATAGTAGATCACACACTATTGTACAATGAAACCTCACCCTAGGAGTCTTGGTCGAACCACTGGTTTAACACAGGAGTCCACCCTCGTGGTGCAAGTTGAACCAACCTCGACTCAAGACCTTTGATAAATCCAATAAACAAGCATTAAAAAAATCCGAACCGGAATACTTTAAATAAATTGACCAATAATGATCTTGGAATCCCTATTGAAAATAAAACAAAAGGAGATACAACCGCTCGGCTCGTAATTACATCGATAATGGATATCATCCGATATCAAAACCCCGACCAACTCTCTCCCACCCTCACTTCCCAAACACTATGACCGAAATACAGAAACACAAGTGAAAAATGTCTAATGGGGTTAGCGATAAGCACCGATTGGCTATCTATACTGCTGTAGAGTTGAGATTGTGTCACCACCCGTAATAAAGGTGGACAACCTCACCGTTGATAAGACCATGAAACCACCGAAAAGATTCGTGTGAGCATTTGTAGGCATACTCTACACGTCCTACCGAATCCGAATATCACTTGAGGGATTGCGCAATCCGGTGGTCGACCAACACATAATCATCGTAAGTACTCTAAATTAGCATATCTTGTCCTAACATGGACGATGAATCACACGCCACGCTTTAAAGGCCAGCTTTTGCTCGAAACTTATTAGTTGCATACGTAGATCACACGATGTATAATCCGAGCCGTAGCTCTAATGACATCAACACATTTATACAAGATCACACACTACCGTACTATGAAACCTCACCCTAGGAGTCTTGGTCGAACCACCGGTTTAACACAGAGTCCACCTCGTGTGCAAGTTGAACCAACCTCGACTCAAGACCTTTGATAAATCCAATAAACAAGCATTAAAATCCGAACCGGAATACTTTAAATAAATTGACCAATAATGATCTTGGAATCCCTAATGAAAATAAAACAAAAGAAGATACAACTCAAGTTCAAATACATCGATAATGGATATCATCCGATATCAAAACCCCGACCAACTCTCTCTCCACCCCCGCCCAGCACCCGTGACGAAATACAGAGAAACACAAGGGAAAAATGTCTTATGGGGTTAGCGATAAGCACCGATTGGCTATCTATACTCGTGTAGAATTGAGATTGTGCCGAGAATTCAACACGGAAGTCTATCTAATCACCGCATCTAGTGATGTGACCCTATGGTCCGTATAGGAATATACCTAGCATCACCACCCGTAATAAAGGTGGACAACCTCACCGTTGATAAGACCATGAAACCACCTGAAAGATGTGAGCAGCATTTGTAGGCATACTCTACACGTCCTACAGAATCCGAATATCACTTGAGGGATTGCGCAATCCGGGGTGGCGACCAACACATAATCATCGTAAGTACTCTAAATTAGCATATCTCGTCCTAACATGGACGATGAATCACACGCCACGCTTTAAAGGCCAATAGCTTTTGCTCGAAACTTATTAGTTGCATATACGAGATCACACGATGTATAATCCGAGAGCCGTAGCTCTAATGACATCAACACATTTATACAAGAGATCACACACTACCGTACTATGAAACCTCACCCTAGAGTCTTGGTCGAACCACCGGTTTAACACAGAGTCCACCTCACAAGTTGAACCAACCTCGACTCAAGACCTTTGATAAATCCAATAAACAAGCATTAAAATCGAACCGGAATACTTTAAATAAATTGACCAATAATGATCTTGGAATCCCTAATGAAAATAAAACAAAAGAAGATACAACTCAGTTCGAAATACATCGATAATGGATATCATCCGATATCAAAACCCCGACCAACTCTCTCTCCACCCCTGCCCAAGACCGTGATCGAAATACAGAGAAACACAAGGGAAAAATGTCTTATGGGGTTAGCGATAAGCACCGATTGGCTATCTATACTCGTGTAGAATTGAGATTGTGCCGAGAATTCAACACCGAAGTCTATCTAATCACCGCATCTAGTGATGTGACCCTATGGTCCGTATAGGAATATACCTAGCATCACCACCCGTAATAAAGTGGACAACCTCACCGTTGATAAGACCATGAAACCACCGAAAGGATTCGTGTGAGCAGCATTTGTAGGCATACTCTACACGTCCTACCGAATCCGAATATCACTTGAGGGATTGCGCAATCCGGGTGGCGACCAACACATAATCATCGTAAGTACTCTAAATTAGCATATCCTGTCCTAACATGGACGATGAATCACACGCCACAGCTTTAAAGGCCAATAGCTTTTGCTCATAACTTATTAGTTGCATATACAGAAATCACACTATGGCTAATCCGAGAAAATGTAGGTTCTAATGACATCAACACATTTATACAAAGAGATCAAGCGACTACCTTTCTATGAAACTCCGCTCCTAGAGTCTTGGTCGAACCACCGGTTTAACATGGCTAGCCCACCTCAGGTGCAAGTTGAACCAACCTCGACTCAAGACCTTTGATAAATCCAATAAACAAGCATTAAAATCGAACTAGAATACTTTAAATAAATTGACTAATAATGATCTTGGAATCCCTAATGAAAATAAAACAAAAGAAGATACAACTCAAGTTCATAAATACATCGATAATGGATATCATCTGATATCAAAAACCCCGACCAACTCTCTCTCCACCCCTCAGTTCCAGTACTCGTGACTGAAATACAGAGAAACACAAGGGAAAAATGTCTTGGCGGGGTTACCGATAAAGACCGATCGACTCATCTATACTTTTGCAAATTCTAGACTGTGCCGAGAACTCAACACGAAAGTCTATCTAATCACCGCATCTAAAGGACAGGGACTCCGTGGTCCGTATAGGAAAATACCTAAAGGATCAACCACGCGTAATGTCAAGGTGGACAACCTCACCGCTGATAAGACCATGAAACAACCTAAAAAGTTTCGTACGAACAAAGTATTTGTCTGCATACCGTACACGTCCTGCTCGTAATCCGAATATCACTTGAGGGATTGTGCAATCCGGGTGGTCGATCAACAAATAATCATCGTACGTACTCTAAATTAGCATATCCCGTCCTAATATGGACGATGAATCACACGCCACAGTTTAAAGGCCAATAGCTTTTGCTCGAAACTTATTAGAAGGTATTACATGTAAAGAGATCACACGATGTATAATTTGAGAAGTCGTAGCACTAATACCATCAACACATTTATACAAGAGATCACACACTACTATACTATGAAACCTCACCCTGGGGAGTCTTGGTCGAACCACCGGTTTAACACAGAGTCCACCTCAGTTGCAAGTCGAACCAATCTCAACTCAAGACCTTTGATAAATCCTATAAACAACCATTAAAATCCGAATCGGAATACTTTTAAATAAATCGACCAATAATGATCTTGGAATCCCTAATGAAAATAAAACAAAAGTGTATACAACTAGTTAAAAATACATCGATGATGGATATCATCTGATATCAAAACCCCGACCAACTCTCTCTCCACCCTCGGCCCAAAAGATCGTTAGACGAAATATAGAGAAACACAAGGGAAAAATGTCTTATGGGGTTAGCGATAACCACCGATTGACTATCTATACTCTGCGGAATGCAGATTGTGCCGAGAATTCAACACTGAAGTCTATCTAATCACCGCATCTAGTGATGTGACCCTGTGGTCCGTATAGGAATATACCTCGCATCACCACTCGTAATAAGGTGGACACACCTCACCGTTGATAAGACCACATGAAACCAATTAAAAGATTCGTGTGAGTGCAATTTGGAGGCATACTCTACACGTCTTACTAGAATCGAATATCACTCGAGGGATCGCGCAATCCGGGGGTGGTCGACTAACAAATAATCATCGTAAGTACTCTAAATTAGCATAACCTGTCCTAACATGGACGATGAATCACACGCCACAGATTAAAGTCCAATAGCTTTTGCTCGAAACATATTACTTGCATATACAGAGATCACACAATCTATAATCTGAGAGTCAGAGCTCTACTGACATCAACACATTTATACAACAGTCACACACGACCGTACTATGAAACCCTCACCCTAGGAGTTCCAGACGAACCAGTGGTTTACACACGAGTCCACCTCGGTGCAAGTCGAACCAACCTCGACTCAAGACCTTTGATAAATCCAATAGACAAACATTAAAATCAACCTGAATACTTTAAATGAATTGACCAATAATGATCTCGAATCCCTAATGAAAATAAACTAAAAGCATATACAATCGTAGCTGTAAAAAAAATACATCGACAATGGATATCATCTGATATCAAAACCCCGACCAACTCTCTCTCCACCCCCGCCCCACAAACACTGCGGATCGAAACAAAAGAGAAACACAAGGGTAAATATGTCTTATGGGGTTAGAGATAAGCACCGATTGGCTATCTATACTCGTGTAGAATTGAGATCATGCCGAGAATTCAACACGAAGTCTATCTAATCACCGCATCGAGTGATGTGACCCTATTGTCCGTATACGAATATACCTGAGACGTTCAATTCGTGAATAATGGTGGACAACCCCACTGCCGATGCCACCTCATGAAACCACCCCAAAAGATTCGCGCTGGAAGAAAGATTGTAGAGATACTCTACACGTCCTGCACTGTATCAATATCACTTGAGGGATTGCGTTAATCCGGTGGTCGACCAACACATAATCATCAAGTACACTACCTTAGCATATCCTGTCCTAAACATGGACGATGAATCACACGCCAAAGTTTAAAGGACACTACCTTTTGCTCGAAACTTATTAGTCGCATATACCTCATCACACGATCTATAATCTAAAGCCGTAGCTCTAATGACATCAACACATTTATACAACAGCATCACACACGACCGCACTATGAAACCTCACCCTAGAGTCTTAGGTCGAACCACCGGTTTAACAACGAGTCCACCTCAGGTGCAAGTTTAACCAACCTCGACTCAAGACCTTTGATAAATCCAATAAACAAACATTAAAATCCGAACTCGAATACTTTAAATAAATTGAACAATAATGATCTCGGGAATCCCTAAATGGTACAAAAACAAAAGGTATACAACTCAGTCAAATACATCGATAATGGATATCATCCGATATCAAAACCCCGACCAACTCTCTCTCCACCCTCGCTCAGCACTCCGTGATCGAAATACGAGAAACACAAGGGAAAAATGTCTTATGGGGTTAGCGATAAGCACCGATTGGCTATCTATACTCGTGTAGAATTGAGATTGTGCCGAGAATTCAACACGGAAGTCTATCTAATCACCGCATCTAGTGATGTGACCCTATGGTCCGTATAGGAATATACCTAGCATCACCACCCGTAATGTGTGGACAACCTCACCGTTGATAAGACCATGAAACCACCTAAAAAGATTCGTGTGAGCAAGCATTTGTAGGCATACTCTACACGTCCTACCGAATCCGAATATCACTTGAGGGATTGCGCAATCCGGGGTGGTCGACCAACACATAATCATCGTAAGTACTCTAAATTAGCATATCTTGTCCTAACATGGACGATGAATCACACGCCACGCTTAAAGGCCAATAGCTTTTGCTCGAAACTTATTAGTTGCATATACAGATCACACGATGTATAATCCGAGAGCCGTAGCTCTAATGACATCAACACATTTATACAAAGATCACACACTACCGTACTATGAAACCTCACCCTAGGAGTCTTGGTCGAACCACCGGTTTAACACAGAGTCCACCCTGGTGCAAGTTGAACCAACCTCGACTCAAGACCTTTGATAAATCCAATAAACAAGCATTAAAATCCGAACCGGAATACTTTAAATAAATTGACCAATAATGATCTTGGAATCCCTAATGAAAATAAAACAAAAGATACAACTCAAGTTCGAAATACATCGATAATGGATATCATCTGATATCAAAACCCCGACCAACTCTCTCTCCACCTCGCCCGACCAGATCGAAATACGAGAAACACAAGGGAAAAATGTCTTATGGGGTTAGCGATAAGCACCGATTGGCTATCTATACTCGTGTAGAATTGAGATTGTGCCGAGAATTCAACACGGAAGTCTATCTAATCACCGCATCTAGTGATGTGACCCTATGGTCCGTATAGGAATATACCTAGCATCACCACCCGTAACAAGGTGGACAACCTCACCGTTGATAAGACCATGAAACCACCGAAAAGATTCGTGTGAGCAGCATTTGTAGGCATACTCTACACGTCCTACAAGAATATCACTTGAGGGATTGCGCAATCCGGGTGGTCGACCAACACATAATCATCGTAAGTACTCTAAATTAGCATATCTCGTCCTAACATGGACGATGAATCACACGCCACGCTTAAAGGCCAATAGCTTTTGCTCGAAACTTATTAGTTGCATATACAGAGATCACACGATGTATAATCCGAGCCGTAGCTCTAATGACATCAACACATTTATACAGATCACACACTACCGTACTATGAAACCTCACCCTAGGAGTCTTGGTCGAACCACCGGTTTAACACAAGAGTCCACCTCAGGTGCAAGTTGAACCAACCTCGACTCAAGACCTTTGATAAATCCAATAAACAAGCATTAAAATCTGAACGGAATACTTTAAATAAATTGACCAATAATGATCTTGGAATCCCTAATGAAAATAAAACAAAAGCAGATACAACTCGTTCGAAATACATCGATAATGGATATCATCCGATATCAAAACCCCGACCAACTCTCTCTCCACCCTCGCCTAAAGATTCGTGATCGAAATACAGAAACACAAGGGAAAAATGTCTTATGGGGTTAGCGATAACCGATTGGCTATCTATACTCGTGTAATTGAGATTGTGCCGAGAATTCAACACGGAAGTCTATCTAATCACCGCATCTAGTGATGTGACCCTATGGTCCGTATAGGAATATACCTAGCATCACCACCCG
>JAUJYP020000371.1:0-14604 GCA_030674075.2 Linum usitatissimum | reverse complement strand
TGGTTATTACCGCATTTCAATATGAACTCGTTCCAAGTTTTTCCCTTAAATTGTACGAGTCTTTCAGTAAATTTACTTCACATTTACTTTTGGTTATACTGCCTAGAAACTGCGTATGGTTCCTGTCTACCATGCTCGTGGCCTACTGCATATTACCACTTATTTCTGCCCTTTTTCTGACATATTTTCCGCCCATATTATTGCTTTTCCCTTATTTCTCCTTTCTGAAAAGAAGACTTGTATGGTATTGTCCCGCATTTTAATTGAAACTTATTCCATGTTTTCCCCTTACGTTTATGGGTCTTTCACTAAATATCCTTCGCATTTACTTCTGGTTATGCTCCCTGGAAACTCCATCGGTGTCCTGTCTACCATGCTCGTTCCCTACTACACCTCATGACTTATTTATGCCCTTTTCCTAACTTATTTCCGCTCTAATTGTTGCTTTTCCCATGATTCTCCTTTCTAAAAACGAGACTTTTATGGTTTTGTCTAAACTTGATTATTACCGCATTTCAATTTGAACTCGTTCCAAGTTTTTCCCTTAAACTGTACGAGTCTTTCACTAAATTTGCTTCATATTTTCTTTTGGTTTTCTGCCTGCTGTGGCCGGAAAATCTTTTCGTTCCCGTCCACAATGCTCGTGGCCTACGCATATTACCACTTATTTCTGCCCTTTTTCTAACTTAGTTTCCGCTTTTATTATTTCTTTTCCCTTATTTCTCCTTTCTGAAAGCAAGACTTGTATGGTATTGTCCCGCATTTCAATTGAAACTTATTCCATGTTTTCCCCTTACGTTTATGGGTCTTTCACTAAATATCCTTCGCATTTACTTCGGTTATGCTCCCCGGAAACTCCTTCGGTTTCCTGTCTACCATGCTCATTCCCTACTACGCCTCACGACTTATTTCTACCCTTTTCCAAACTTATTTCCGCCGTTATTGTTGCTTTTCCCTTGTTTCTCCTTTCTAAAAACGAGAGTTGTATTGTTTTGTCTAAACTTGGTTATTTCCGCATTTCAATTTAAACTCGTTCCATGTTTTTCCCTTAAACGCATGTAAGACTTTCACTAAATTTACTTCGCATTTACTTTTGGTTCTGCTGCCTGGAAACTCCTTTTTGTTCCTGTCTACCATGCTCGTGGCCTACTACATATTACCACTTATTTCTGCTCTTTTTCTGACTTATTTATGCCCTTATTATTTCTTTTCCCTTATTTCTCCTTTCTGAAAACAAAACTTGTATGGTATTGTCCCGCATTTTAATTGGAACTTATTCCATGTTTTCCACCTACGTTTATGAGTCTTTCACTAAGTATCCTTTGCATTTACTTTTTGTTATGCTCCCTGGAAAGTCCTTCGGTTTCCATTCTACCATGCTCGTTCCCTACTACACCTTAGGACTTATTTCAACCCTTTTCCTGACTTATTACCTGTCGTTATTGTTGCTTTTCCCTTGTTTCTCCTTTCTAAAAATGAGAGTTTTATGGTTTTGTCTAAACTTGGTTATTACCGCATTTCAACTTGAACTCGTTCCAAGTTTTTCCCTTAAACTGCACGAGTGTTTCACTAAATTTACTTCGCATTTACTTTTGGTTCTCCCTGTCCGGAAACTTCTTCGGTTCCCGTTTACCTTGCTCGTGGCCTACTACATATTACCACATATTTCTTCCCTTTTTCGACTTATTTCAGCCCTTATATTTCTTTTCCCATATTTCTCCTTTCTGAAAACAAGACTTGTATGCTATTGTCCTGCATTTCAATTGGGACTTATTCCATGTTTTCCTCTTATGTTTATGAGTCTTTCACTAAATATCCTTCGCATTTGCTTCTGGTTATCCTCCCTGGAAACTCCTTTGGTTTCCTGTCTACCATGCTCGTTCCCTACGACACCTCACGACTTATTTCTACCCTTTTCCTGACTAATGTCCGCCGTTATTGTTGCTTTTCCCTTGTTTCTCCTTTCTAAAATCGAGAGTTTTATGGTTTTGTCTAAACTTTGTTATTACCGCATTTCAACTTGAACTCGTTCCAAGTTTTTCCCTTATACTGTACGATTCTTTCACTAAATTTACTTCGCGTTTTCTTTTGGTTCTCTCGCCTCGGAAACTCCTTCGGTTCCCGTCCACCATGCTCGTGGCCTACCGCATATTACCACTTATTTCCTCGCCCTTTTTCCGACTTAGTTTCCGCCTTTATTATTGCTTTTCCCTTATTTCTCCTTTCTGAAAACAAGACTTGTATGGTATTGTCCCGCATTTTAAGTGAAACTTATTCCATGTTTTCCCCTTACGTTTATGGGTCTTTCACTAAATATCCTTCGCATTTACTTCTGGTTATGCTCCCTGGAAACTCCATCGGTGTCCTGTCTACCATGCTTGTTCCCTACTACACCTCATGACTTATTTATGCCCTTTTCCTAACTTATTTCCGCTCTAATTGTTGCTTTTCCCATGATTCTCCTTTCTAAAAACAGGACTTTTATGGTTTTGTCTAAACTTGATTATTACCGCATTTCAATTTGAACTCGTTCCAAGTTTTTCCCTTAAACTGTACGAGTCTTTCACTAAATTTGCTTCATATTTTCTTTTGGTTTTCTCATTGGCCGGAAAATCTTTCGGTTCCCGTCCACAATGCTCGTGGCCTACCGCATATTACCACTTATTTCTCGCTCTTTTTCTAACTTAGTTTCCGCTTTTATTATTTCTTTTCCCTTATTTCTCCTTTCTGAAAGCAAGACTTGTATGGTATTGTCCCGCATTTCAATTGAAACTTATTCCATGTTTTCCCCTTACGTTTATGGGTCTTTCACTAAATATCCTTCGCATTTACTTCTGGTTATGCTCCCTGGAAACTCCTTCGGTTTCCTGTCTACCATGCTCATTCCCTACTACGCCTCACGACTTATTTCTACCCTTTTCCTAACTTATTTCCGCCGTTATTGTTGCTTTTCCCTTGTTTCTCCTTTCTAAAAACGAGAGTTGTATTGTTTTGTCTAAACTTGGTTATTTCCGCATTTCAATTTAAACTCGTTCCATGTTTTTCCCTTAAACAGTACGAGACTTTCACTAAATTTACTTCGCATTTACTTTTGGTTCTGCTGCCTGGAAACTCCTTTTTGTTCCTGTCTACCATGCTCGTGGCCTACTACATATTACCACTTATTTCTGCTCTTTTTCTGACTTATTTATGCCCTTATTATTTCTTTTCCCTTATTTCTCCTTTCTGAAAACAAAACTTGTATGGTATTGTCCCGCATTTTAATTGGAACTTATTCCATGTTTTCCACCTACGTTTATGAGTCTTTCACTAAGTATCCTTTGCATTTACTTTTTGTTATGCTCCCTGGAAAGTCCTTCGGTTTCCATTCTACCATGCTCGTTCCCTACTACACCTTAGGACTTATTTCAACCCTTTTCCTGACTTATTTCTGCCGTTATTGTTGCTTTTCCCTTGTTTCTCCTTTCTAAAAATGAGAGTTTTATGGTTTTGTCTAAACTTGGTTATTACCGCATTTCAACTTGAACTCGTTCCAAGTTTTTCCCTTAAACTGCACGAGTGTTTCACTAAATTTACTTCGCATTTACTTTTGGTTCTCGCCGTGTCTGGAAACTTCTTCTGGTTCCTGTTTACCTTGCTCGTGGCCTACTACATATTACCACATATTTCTTCCCTTTTTCTGACTTATTTCAGCCCTATATTTCTTTTCCCATATTTCTCCTTTCTGAAAACAAGACTTGTATGCTATTGTCCTGCATTTCAATTGGGACTTATTCCATGTTTTCCTCTTATGTTTATGAGTCTTTCACTAAATATCCTTCGCATTTGCTTCTGGTTATCCTCCCCGGAAACTCCTTTGGTTTCCTCGTCTACCATGCTCGTTCCCTACGACACCTCACGACTTATTTCTACCCTTTTCCTGACTAATGTCCGCCGTTATTGTTGCTTTTCCCTTGTTTCTCCTTTCTAAAATCGAGAGTTTTATGGTTTTGTCTAAACTTTGTTATTACCGCATTTCAACTTGAACTCGTTCCAAGTTTTTCCCTTATACTTGTACGATTCTTTCACTAAATTTACTTCGCGTTTTCTTTTGGTTACTCTTGCCCGGAAACTCCTTCGGTTCCTGTCCACCATGCTCGTGGCCTACTGCATATTACCACTTATTTCTGCCCTTTTTCTGACTTAGTTTCCGCCTTTATTATTGCTTTTCCCTTATTTCTCCTTTCTGAAAACAAGACTTGTATGGTATTGTCCCGCATTTTAAGTGAAACTTATTCCATGTTTTCCCCTTACGTTTATGGGTCTTTCACTAAATATCCTTCGCATTTACTTCTGGTTATGCTCCCTGGAAACTCCATCGGTGTCCTGTCTACCATGCTTGTTCCCTACTACACCTCATGACTTATTTATGCCCTTTTCCTAACTTATTTCCGCTCTAATTGTTGCTTTTCCCATGATTCTCCTTTCTAAAAACAGGACTTTTATGGTTTTGTCTAAACTTGATTATTACCGCATTTCAATTTGAACTCGTTCCAAGTTTTTCCCTTAAACTGTACGAGTCTTTCACTAAATTTGCTTCATATTTTCTTTTGGTTTTCTGCTGGCTGGAAAATCTTTCTGGTTCCTGTCCACAATGCTCGTGGCCTACTGCATATTACCACTTATTTCTGCTCTTTTTCTAACTTAGTTTCCGCTTTTATTATTTCTTTTCCCTTATTTCTCCTTTCTGAAAGCAAGACTTGTATGGTATTGTCCCGCATTTCAATTGAAACTTATTCCATGTTTTCCCCTTACGTTTATGGGTCTTTCACTAAATATCCTTCGCATTTACTTGGTTATGCTCCCCGGAAACTCCTTCGGTTTCCTCGTCTACCATGCTCATTCCCTACTACGCCTCACGACTTATTTCTACCCTTTTCCTAACTTATTTCCGCCGTTATTGTTGCTTTTCCCTTGTTTCTCCTTTCTAAAAACGAGAGTTGTATTGTTTTGTCTAAACTTGGTTATTTCCGCATTTCAATTTAAACTCGTTCCATGTTTTTCCCTTAAACAAGATCTGAGACTTTCACTAAATTTACTTCGCATTTACTTTTGGTTCTGCTGCCTGGAAACTCCTTTTTGTTCCTGTCTACCATGCTCGTGGCCTACTACATATTACCACTTATTTCTGCTCTTTTTCTGACTTATTTATGCCCTTATTATTTCTTTTCCCTTATTTCTCCTTTCTGAAAACAAAACTTGTATGGTATTGTCCCGCATTTTAATTGGAACTTATTCCATGTTTTCAACCTACGTTTATGAGTCTTTCACTAAGTATCCTTTGCATTTACTATTTGTTATGCTCCCTGGAAACTCCTTCGGTTTCCATTCTACCATGCTCGTTCCCTACTAATCCTCACGACTTATTTCTACCCTTTTCCTGACTTATTTCTGCCGTTATTGTTGCTTTTCCCTTGTTTCTCCTTTCTAAAAATGAGAGTTTTATGGTTTTGTCTAAACTTGGTTATTACCGCATTTCAACTTGAACTCGTTCCAAGTTTTTCCCTTAAACTGCACGAGTGTTTCACTAAATTTACTTCGCATTTACTTTTGGTTCTGCTGTCTGGAAACTTCTTCTGGTTCCTGTTTACCTTGCTCGTGGCCTACTACATATTACCACATATTTCTTCCCTTTTTCTGACTTATTTCAGCCCTATATTTCTTTTCCCATATTTCTCCTTTCTGAAAACAAGACTTGTATGCTATTGTCCTGCATTTCAATTGGGACTTATTCCATGTTTTCCTCTTATGTTTATGAGTCTTTCACTAAATATCCTTCGCATTTGCTTCGGTTATCCTCCCCGGAAACTCCTTTGGTTTCCTCGTCTACCATGCTCGTTCCCTACGACACCTCACGACTTATTTCTACCCTTTTCCCTGACTAATGTCCGCCGTTATTGTTGCTTTTCCCTTGTTTCTCCTTTCTAAAATCGAGAGTTTTATGGTTTTGTCTAAACTTTGTTATTACCGCATTTCAACTTGAACTCGTTCCAAGTTTTTCCCTTATACTGTACGATTCTTTCACTAAATTTACTTCGCGTTTTCTTTTGGTTCTGCTGCCTGGAAACTCCTTCTGGTTCCTGTCCACCATGCTCGTGGCCTACTGCATATTACCACTTATTTCGCCCTTTTTCGACTTAGTTTCCGCCTTTATTATTGCTTTTCCCTTATTTCTCCTTTCGAAAACAAGACTTGTATGGTATTGTCCCGCATTTTAAGTGAAACTTATTCCATGTTTTCCCCTTACGTTTATGGGTCTTTCACTAAATATCCTTCGCATTTACTTCGGTTATGCTCCCTGGAAACTCCATCGGTGTCCTGTCTACCATGCTTGTTCCCTACTACACCTCATGACTTATTTATGCCCTTTTCCTAACTTATTTCCGCTCTAATTGTTGCTTTTCCCATGATTCTCCTTTCTAAAAACAGGACTTTTATGGTTTTGTCTAAACTTGATTATTACCGCATTTCAATTTGAACTCGTTCCAAGTTTTTCCCTTAAACTGTACGAGTCTTTCACTAAATTTGCTTAATATTTTCTTTTGGTTTTCTCGCCGGGCTGGAAAATCTTTCTGGTTCCTGTCCACAATGCTCGTGGCCTACTGCATATTACCACTTATTTCTGCTCTTTTTCTAACTTAGTTTCCGCTTTTATTATTTCTTTTCCCTTATTTCTCCTTTCTGAAAGCAAGACTTGTATGGTATTGTCCCGCATTTCAATTGAAACTTATTCCATGTTTTCCCCTTACGTTTATGGGTCTTTCACTAAATATCCTTCGCATTTACTTCCGGTTATGCTCCCCGGAAACTCCTTCGGTTTCCTCGTCTACCATGCTCATTCCCTACTACGCCTCACGACTTATTTCTACCATTTTCCTAACTTATTTCCGCCGTTATTGTTGCTTTTCCCTTGTTTCTCCTTTCTAAAAACGAGAGTTGTATTGTTTTGTCTAAACTTGGTTATTTCCGCATTTCAATTTAAACTCGTTCCATGTTTTTCCCTTAAACAGTACGAGACTTTCACTAAATTTACTTCGCATTTACTTTTGGTTCTGCTGCCTGGAAACTCCTTTTTGTTCATGTCTACCATGCTCGTGGCCTACTACATATTAGCACTTATTTCTGCTCTTTTTCTGACTTATTTCTGCCCTTATTATTTCTTTTCCCTTATTTCTCCTTTCTGAAAACAAAACTTGTATGGTATTGTCCCGCATTTTAATTGGAACTTATTCCATGTTTTCAACCTACGTTTATGAGTCTTTCACTAAGTATCCTTTGCATTTACTATTTGTTATGCTCCCTGGAAACTCCTTCGGTTTCCATTCTACCATGCTCGTTCCCTACTAATCCTCACGACTTATTTCTACCCTTTTCCTGACTTATTTCTGCCGTTATTGTTGCTTTTCCCTTGTTTCTCCTTTCTAAAAATGAGAGTTTTATGGTTTTGTCTAAACTTGGTTATTACCGCATTTCAACTTGAACTCGTTCCAAGTTTTTCCCTTAAACTGCACGAGTGTTTCACTAAATTTACTTCGCATTTACTTTTGGTTCTCGCTGTCCGGAAACTTCTTCGGTTCCTCGTTTACCTTGCTCGTGGCCTACTACATATTACCACATATTTCTTCCCTTTTTCTCGACTTATTTCAACCCTTATATTTCTTTTCCCATATTTCTCCTTTCGAAAACAAGACTTGTATGCTATTGTCCCGCATTTCAATTGGGACTTATTCCATGTTTTCCTCTTATGTTTATGAGTCTTTCACTAAATATCCTTCGCATTTGCTTCTGGTTATCCTCCCTGGAAACTCCTTTGGTTTCCTGTCTACCATGCTCGTTCCCTACGACACCTCACGACTTATTTCTACCCTTTTCCTGACTAATGTCCGCCGTTATTGTTGCTTTTCCCATATTTCTCCTTTCTGAAGTATGGTATTGTCCCGCATTTCAATTGGGACTTATTCCATGTTTTCCTCTTATGTTTATGAGTCTTTCACTAAATATCCTTCGCATTTGCTTCTGGTTATCCTCCCTGGAAACTCCTTTGGTTTCCTGTCTACCAGGCTCGTTCCCTACTACACCTCACGACTTATTTCTACCCTTTTCCTGACTAATTTCCGTCGTTATTGTTGCTTTTCCTTTGTTTCTCCTTTCTAAAAACGAGAGTTGTATGGTTTTGTCTAAACTTGGTTATTTCCACATTTCAATTTGAACTCGTTCCATGTTTTTCCCTTAAACTGTACGAGACTTTCACTAAATTTACTTCGCATTTACTTTTGGTTCTGCTGCCTGGAAACTCCTTCTAGTTCCCGTCTACCTTGCTCACGGCCTACTACATATTACCACTTTTTCTTCCCTTTTTCTGACTTATTTCTGCCCTTATTATTTCTTTTCCCTTATTTCCCCTTTCTGAAAACAAAACTTGTATGGTATTGTCTCGCATTTCAATTGGAACTTATTCCATGTTTTCCACCTACGTTTATTAGTCTTTCACTAAGTATCTTTTGCATTCACTTCTGGTTATGCTCTCTGGAAACTCCTTCGGTTTCCATTCTACCATGCTCGTTCCCTATTACACCTCACGACTTATTTCTACGCTTTCCCTCACTTATTTCCGCCGTTATTGTTGCTTTTCCCTTGTTTCTCCTTTCTAAAAACGAGAGTTGTATGGTTTTGTCTAAACTTGGTTATTTCCGCATTTCAATTTGAACTCGTTCCAAGTTTTTCCCTTAAATTGTACGAGTCTTTCACTAAATTTCATTCGCATTTACTTTTGATTCTGCTGCCTTGAAACTCCTTCTGGTTCCTGTCTACCTTGCTCGTGGCCTACTACATATTACCACTTTTTTCTTCCCTTTTTCTGACTTATTTCTGCCCTTATTATTTCTTTTCCCTTATTTTTCCTTTCTCAAATAAAGACTTGTATGGTATTGTCCCGCATTTCAATTGGGACTTATTCCATGTTTTCAACTTACTTTTATGAGTCTTTCACTAAATATCCTTCGCATTTACTTCTGGTTATGCTCCCTAGAAACTCTTTCGGTTTCCTGTCTACCATGCTCGTTCCCTAATACACCTCATGACTTATTTCTCCCCTTTTCCTGACTTATTTCCGCTCTTATTGTTACTTTTCCCTTGTTTGTCCTTTCTAAAAACGGGACTTTTATGGTTTTTTCTAAACTTGGTTATTACCGCATTTCAATTTGAACTCGTTCCAAGTTTTCCCCTTAAACTGTACGAGACTTTCACTAAATTTACTTCGCATTTACTTTTGGTTCTCCTGCCTGGAAACTCCTTCCTGTTCCTGTCTACCATACTCGTGGCCTACTACATATTACCAATTATTTCTGCCCTATTTCTGACTTATTTCTGTCTTTATTATTTCTTTTCCCTTATTTCCCCTTTATGAAAACAAAACTTGTATGGTATTGTCCCGCATTTCAATTGGAACTTATTCCATGTTTTCCACCTACGTTTATGAGTCTTTCACTAAGTATCTTTTGCATTCACTTCTGGTTATGCTCCCTGGAAACTCCTTCGGTTTCCATTCTACCATGCTAATTCCCTATTACACCTCACGACTTATTTCTACCCTTTTCCTGAATTATTTCCGCCGTTAATGTTGATTTTCCCTTGTTTCTCCTTTCTAAAAACGATACTTGTATGGTTTTGTCTAAATTTGGTTATTTCCGCATTTCAATTTGAACTCATTCCAAGTTTTCCCTTAAACTGTACGAGTCTTTCTCTAAATTTACTTCGCATTAACTTTTGGTTCTGCTGCCTGAAAACTCCTTCTGGTTCCTGTCTACCTTGCTCGTGGCCTACTACATATTACCACTTATTTCTTCCCTTTTCTGACTAATTTATGCCCTTTATTTCGTTTCCCTTATTTCTCCATTCTAAAAACAAGACTTGTATGGTATTGTCCCGCATTTCAATTGGGACTAATTCCATGTTTTCCCCTTAAGTTTATGAGTCTTTCACTAAATATCCTTCGCATTTACTTCTGGTTATGCTCCCTGGAAACTCCTTCGGTTTCCTATCTACCATACTCTTTCCCTACTACACCTCGCGATTTATTTCTACCCTTTCCCTGACTTATTTCCACCGTTATTGTTGCTTTTCCCTTATTTCTCCTTTCTAAAAACGAGACTTCTATGATTTTGTCTAAATTTGGTTATTTTCGCATTTCAATTTCAACTCGTTCCAAGTTTTCCCTTAAACTGTACGAGTCTTTCACTAAATTTACTTCGCATTTACTTTTGGTTCTGCTGCCTGGAAACTCCTTCTGGTTCCTGTCCACCATGCTTGTGTCCTACTCCATGTTACCACTTATTTCTGACCTTTTTCTGACATATTTTCCTCCCTTATTATTGCTTTTCCTTTATTTCTCCTTTGTGGAAAAAAGACTTGTATGGTATTGTCTAAACTTGATTGTTTCCGCATTTCAATTGGAACTTATTCCATGTTTTCCCCTTAAGTTTATGAGTCTTTCACTAAATATCCTTCGCATTTACTTTTTGTTATGCTCTCTTGAAACTCCTTCGGTTTCCTGTCTACCATGCTCGTTCCCTACTACACCTCACGACTTATTTCTACCTTTTTCCTGACATATTTTCGTCGTTATTGTTGCTTTTCCCTTGTTTCTCCTTTCTAAAAACGAGACTTGTATGGTTTTGTCTAAACTTGGTTATTACCGCATTTCAATTTGAACTCGTTCCAAGTTTTTCCCTTAAACTGTACGAATCTTTCACTAAATTTACCTCGCATTTACTTTTGGTTTTGTTGCCTGGAAAGTCCTTCTGGTTCCTGTCTACTATGCTCGTGGCCTACTGCATATTACAACTTATTTCTACCCTTTTTCTGACTTATTTTCCGTCCTTATTATTTCTTTTCCCTTATTTCTCCTTTCTGAAAACAAGAATTGTATGGTATTGTCCCGCATTTCAATTGGAACTTATTCCATGTTTTCCACTTACGTTTATGAGTCTTTCACTAAATATCCTTCGCATATACTTCTGGTTATGCTCCCTGGAAAGTCCTTCAGTTTCCTGTCTACCATGCTCATTCCCTACTACACCTCACGACTTATTTCTACCCTTTTCCTTACTTATTTCCGCCGTTATTGTTGCTTTTCCCTTGTTTCTCGTTTCTAAAAACGAGACTTGTATGGTTTTGTCTAAACTTGGTTATTTCCGCATTTCAATTTGAACTCGTTCCAAGTTTTTCCCTTAAACTGTACGAGTCTTTCACTAAATTTAAGTCGCATTTACTTTTGGTTTTGCTGCCTGGAAACTCCTTCTGGTTCCTGCCTACCATGCTCGTGGCCTACTGCATATTACCACTTATTTCTACCATTTTTCTGACTTATTTTCCGCCCTTATTATTGCTTTTCCCTTATTTCTCCTTTCTTAAAATAAGACTTGTATGGTATTGTCCCGCATTTCAATAGGAACTTATTCCATGTTTTCCACTTACGTTTATGAGTCTTTCACTAAATATCCTTCACATTTACTTCTGGTTATGCTCCTTGGAAACTCCTTTGGTTTCCTATCTACCATGCTCGTTCCCTACTACACCTCACGACTTATTTCTGCCCTTTTCCTGACCTATTTCCGCCCTTATTTTTGCTTTTCCCTTGTTTCTCCTTTCTAAAAGCGAGACTTGTAAGGTTTTGTCTAAACTTGGTTATTACCGCATTTCAATTTGAACTTGTTCCAAGTTTTTCCCTTAAACTATAAGAGTCTTTCACCAAATTTACTTCGCATTTACTTTTAGTTATGCTGCCTGGAAACTCCTTCTGGTTCCTGCCTACCATGCTTGTGGCCTACTGCATATTACCACTTATTTCTACCTTTTTCTAACTTATTTTCCGCTCTTATTATTGCTTTCCCCTTATTTCTCCTTTCTGAAAACAAGACTTGTATGGTATTGTCTAAACTTGATTGTTTCCGCATTTCAATTGGAACTTATTCCATGTGTTCCCCTAAAGTTTATATGTCTTTCACTAAATATCCTTCGCATTTACTTATGGTTATGCTCCCTGGAAACTCCTTTGGTTTCTTGTCTACCATGCTCGTTCCCTACTACACCTGACGACTTATTTCTACCCTTTTCATGACTTATTTCCACCGTTATTGTTACTTGTCCCTTGTTTCTCCGTTCTAAAAACGAGACTTGTATGGTTTTTTCTAAACTTGTTTTTTTTCGCATTTCAATTTGAACTCATTCCAAGATTTTCCTTTAAACTGTACGAGTCTTTCACTAAATGTACTTCGCATTTACTTTTAGTTATGGTGCCTGGAAACTTCTTCTGGTTCCTTCCTACCATGCTCGTGGCCTACTGCATATTACCACTTATTTCTACCCTTTTTCTGATTTATTTTCCGCCCTTATTATTGCTTTTCCCTTATTTCTCCTTTCTGAAAACAAGACTTGTATGGTATTGTTTAAACTTGATTGTTTCCGCATTTCAATTTGAATTTATTCCATGTTTTCCCCTAAAGTTTATGAGTCTTTCACTAAATATCCTTCGCATTTACTTCTGGTTATGCTCCCAGGAAACACCTTCGGTTTCCTGTCTACCATGCTCGTTCCCTACTACACGTCACGACTTATTTCTGCCCTTTTCCTTACTTATTTCCGCCCTTATTGTTGCTTTTCCCTTGTTTCTTGTTTCTAAAAACGAGACTTGTATGGTTTTGTCTAAACTAGGTTATTTCCGCATTTCAATTTGAACTCGTTCCAAGTTTTTCCCTTAAACTGTACGAGTCTTTCACTAAATTTAAGTCGCATTTACTTTTGGTTTTGCTGCCTGGAAACTCCTTCTGGTTCCTGCCTACCATGCTCGTGGCCTACTGCATATTACCACTTATTTCTACCATTTTTCTGACTTATTTTCCGCCCTTATTTTTGCTTTTCCCTTATTTCTCCTTTCTTAAAATAAGACTTGTATGGTATTGTCCCGCATTTCAATAGGAACTTATTCCATGTTTTCCACTTACGTTTATGAGTCTTTCACTAAATATCCTTCACATTTACTTCTGGTTATGCTCCTTGGAAACTCCTTCGGTTTCCTATCTACCATGCTCGTTCCCTACTACACCTCACGACTTATTTCTGCCCTTTTCCTGACCTATTTCCGCCCTTATTTTTGCTTTCCCCTTGTTTCTCCTTTCTAAAAGCGAGACTTGTAAGGTTTTGTCTAAACTTGGTTATTACCGCATTTCAATTTGAACTTGTTCAAAGTTTTTCCCTTAAACTATAAGAGTCTTTCACCAAATTTACTTCGCATTTACTTTTAGTTATGCTGCCTGGAAACTCCTTCTGGTTCCTGCCTACCATGCTTATGGCCTACTGCATATTACCACTTATTTCTACCTTTTTTAACTTATTTTCCGCCCTTATTATTGCTTTCCCCTTATTTCTCCTTTCTGAAAACAAGACTTGTATGGTATTGTCTAAACTTGATTGTTTCCGCATTTCAATTGGAACTTATTCCATGTGTTCCCCTAAAGTTTATATGTCTTTCACTAAATATCCTTCGCATTTACTTATGGTTATGCTCCCTGGAAACTCCTTTGGTTTCTTGTCTACCATGCTCGTTCCCTACTATACCTGACGACTTATTTCTACCCTTTTCATGACTTATTTCCACCGTTATTGTTACTTGTCCCTTGTTTCTCCTTTCTAAAAACGAGACTTGTATGGTTTTTTCTAAACTTGTTTTTTTCCGCATTTCAATTTGAACTCATTCCAAGATTTTCCTTTAAACTGTACGAGTCTTTCACTAAATGTACTTCGCATTTACTTTTAGTTATGGTGCCTGGAAACTTCTTCTGGTTCCTTCCTACCATGCTCGTGGCCTACTGCATATTACCACTTATTTCTACCCTTTTTCTTATTTATTTTCCGCCCTTATTATTGCTTTTCCCTTATTTCTCCTTTCTGAAAACAAGACTTGTATGGTATTGTTTAAACTTGATTGTTTCAGCATTTCAATTTGAATTTATTCCATGTTTTCCCCTACAGTTTATGAGTCTTTCACTAAATATCCTTCGCATTTACTTCTGGTTATGCTCCCAGGAAACACCTTCGGTTTCCTGTCTACCATGCTCGTTCCCTACTACACGTCACGACTTATTTCTGCCCTTTTCCTGACTTATTTCCGCCCTTATTGTTGCGTTTCCCTTGTTTCTACTTTCTAAAAACGATACTTGTATGGTTTTGTCTAAAATTGGTTATTTCCGCATTTCAATTTTAAATCATTCTAAGTTTTTCCCATAAACTATAAGAGTCTTTCACTAAATTTACTTCGCAGTTACATTTTGTTCTGCTGCCTGGAAACTCCTTCTGGTTCCTGTCCACCATGCCCGTGGCCTACTTCATATTACCACTTATTTATGCCCTTTTTCTGACTTATTTTCCGTCCTTATTATTTATTTTCCCTTATTTCTCCTTTCTGAAAACAAGAAATGTATGGTATTGTCCCGCATTTCAATTGGAACTTATTCCATGTTTTCCACTTACGTTTATAAGTCTTTCACTAAATTTACTTCGCATTTACTT